>PVIR01000648.1:25140-160620 GCA_004026965.1 Petromus typicus | reverse complement strand
AAAAAAAAAAGAGAGAGTTTCAAATGGAAAGACACATCTTTTTGGATAGCTTGGTTTCTCTTCTGTCTTTTATTATTTCAAACTGAAAGGGTATGTAGCACATAGGAAAAATAAACACTCTTATATTCATCAGCCAGAAGCATCAGTTGTTGACATCTTGACACTTCAGTTTTTAATGGTGCACTCCATGCTATTCACCTCTCTATTTTTACCCTATAGCACTTTGCTTGTTTACTGATACTTATTTTAGTGTATTCTTGGAGAGCAAGTCACAGCCATTATGTCTGCTAACTCCTGACAGCTTAAAAAGTTCACCTTTCATCCCATGCTATAATATAACATGCAGTTCACAGTTGAATTTCAAAGTATAGTATTAAATTCTAATAGGACTTACTTAAATTAAGTGCAGCTGTGAGGTTGGGGGTGACTTAGAATTTGGAAATGAATGAACAATGTCAATCTTCTTAGAATTTAACTTTGCAATGAATACAAAATCTATAATAGAAATAGAAGACAGACTAAAGTGGGAAAATGTCTAAAAGGAAAAATAAAATAGGCTAGACTTGAATTGAAACTACTAATATATCCTAGGAAGGGAATGTGTCTCTCTGAAGCAAAGGAACGGCTGCTCAGTCACAGGGTAGAAAATACTGGGACGTGTGGGGAAACCTCAGTAGTGATGTGGAAGCAGTATCTGATGAAGTAGCAATTGCTCAGTGAGGTTACAATTCCCCTGGGATCTCCACCTTTATCCTCCAGTGGGTCAAATGAAATTATCAAAAACTTTTTAATTTAATTCACACCAGAGAGAAAAAAAAAATAATACAATCTTTTGAAAAGTTATTTTGGAGGCAAAAATCACTATGGAATATCCATCCCACAGCCAAGCAAGTTAAAAGTCCTACTGCACTTCTAAAATGCACTAATTTTATTATTAGTATTAATTTAGCATCACTTTCTCTGCTGAGAACTCTTCATGGAGTTCTGTTTCATTAATAATGTCATATTTAGAGCCAAAGCTTCTAGATTTCCATCGATTTTACTTATTCTACATTTGAGACCTACATCTTTGACTCATTTTATGACTTAAACTCTAATGAGTTCATCTCTTTGGTCATTTAAGGACAACTCAGATTCTCTTAAATCTGCTTTTATTTTCCCTTACACTGCTGATGACCAAATCTCCTAAATCTCAGCTTTAAAAACTTTCTTTTTAATATCAGCTACCAAGACCATGCTAAATAACAGAGCCTGAAGCAAAAGAAAAGAATAGAAATGCTTATTCTGTCTTTAATACATTGTTCACAATCAATGTTTGGTATTAATATGGATTTTTAAACAATGCTCATTAAAAAATTGTGTAAATATCTGATTACTGAGTTTGGTACAATTTTATATTTTATGATTGAGACAAGAATCTCATCTGCTTCACTCTTAAAACTATTTCATAAAATGGAATATTTGCTTTCCATAGATTACAATAAACTTTATTTTATATGGATTTTCTGAATACTTTACTCTCATCATGCTCAATAATTTTACTTTCTCTATGGCCTTTGTGAATTTCTAAGCTCATTGAAGAAAAAATCTGGCATTATTTTTGTCCCTTCATAACTACTTAACACTCTTGTAAGCAGATTTCATGCAGGAAAACAAAGGTAAGAAACAAAACATGTTCATGGTAAATGAAGAGTTTTCTTCTATTTAATCTTTATTTCTCTCAGGAAACTTCTTGTAACAAAATCCTTATAAATACAGAGTGGCAGACTGAATGAGTCATTCATTCACTAAGAAAAGCTGGGTCTAACTCTCTGCAGTGTGCTATTCTGAGAAGAAAGTATCCGGCACTCAATGTGGCAGATGCAGCCCCTAAACTCCTGTAGGACACATTCTAAAACTGAAGAATTGAAAGGTACGCCAGATGCTGAAAAGTAAAAGAAAAAAGAAAGTACAGGATGTGCAGGACGTCTACAAGAAACCCTTTAACCTTCGCATGGCAGACAGGAGCAAAGTTACTAGAAAAAGATAATACCTGGAAGCAAATGCAGAACCGCCCATGCTTTGCTCTTTTTTAAAAATATACAATTTTAATCAGTTAATTATCTAGAACCAACTGGATTTTTTTTCTACAAATTAAGGAGACATAATTAAAAGAAAAGAATTTTAAGCATTGAAAAAAATAAATAATTAAATACACAAAACAGATACAACTCTACTCCCATATACTTCACTAACTAAGCCACTTCTCAAACTATAAAGTCTAGATAATTGTACTTTGCCCTTTGGTCTAGTTTACCAGAATAATTCCAAATATAACTCTCTTACAATAGGACATTTTTAAAAATCCAGTGAGAAACAAATAACTGAGGGGGACTGCTTTTGCTGAACAGAAATAAACTGCATTGGAGATTCCATGTTTCAAAATGAAAATATTCCTGAGAGTAGAAGATTGCATATTTTATGTATTTAGTAAAGTTTTTTTTTCAACAAAAGTTTACCCTTCCAATTCAATCTTTCACCATAACCTGTCGTTTAACAACCACAGCACGTCAGGAGCTTTATAGCAAATGCTTTCTTGTCTTCTTCCATAGTGGAAAAAGTCATACCCCAAGGACGCTCCCCTGCCTGCCATCTCTGCTGAATGGAACAAGTCATTAAAGAGGAATTGGAATTGAGGAGCTTTTCATGGGGTTTTCTGTCAAGACTTCTAAATGGACAGCAAATGAATGGGCCCTTCCTTACAAACACAGCCTTGTTGCATGCGGGCTGAGCAAACAGACACCATTGTGGGGACAGGTGGAAAAGACATATGAATGGACAGTGCAGGGTGCTGCTGTGGGGAATTTCATTACCGAGGAACTTTGTGCAGGGCCTCCATGTCTGGAGAGCAGCCACCCTTTCACAGACCCTGTCTTTTCCCATGTGCATCCAGATCAGTAACAATAGGAGACACAATCTGAAATTCTTCTGAGTGGAAATGATTTTTCCCCCTATTTCTCCCTGTTATTAACAAAAACTCCGTTTTAGAAAGTTGGCCTTTATATCCTTCTTCACTGGAAGTCTGCATATTTTCTTTCAGGAAGAGAGCTTTGGGGAAGGTTTCAGTCAGCACAAGCAGAGCTGGGCTATACTGGTCTTCACAGGGAGCTGTGGATTTCCACTGGCCACTTCCAGACCCTATGAAACACGTGGAGACCTCAGGACATGTTTCATCAGCTATCACTGCTGAAAGCTAAGGAAGGAGTCAAAAGGGAAATTTGTACAGCACTGATCTTGAGTAAAAAGTATTACAAAAGACCAGCCTTGGGAGAAAGAAGAAAACTTGTCATCTTGTCCCTTTTTCAGCAAAAGAACTAATGCAGTCTTCATACATATCTATCCTTCCAACCACATAAATTATCTCTAAGGCTCAAACTCTGAGTCAGAGTTTCTTTCTTCCCCTCTGGAGAAAGAGAGATCTGTACTGAGGGTTTGTGAATGATTGGTGATAGTTTTATGAATATCCAATGATAGTTCTTTGGGTTTTTCGGCAGCTCACCTGCTTTTCTTATTTTACTTTTTATTTTTGAGGCAGGGTCTCAGTTTGTTGTCCAGGAAGAATTTGAACTTGTGATCTTTCTGGTTCAGCCTGGGAGGACCAGACATAGGCTGGGATAGCAGACATATGACACTGTGCCCACCACGATGACAGTCATCTATTTTTCAGCCACAAAAGGATGAAGAGAAAGATGAGGAATTGGACATTCACTGCTTGCACAGCTTCCATGAAGCAGCACAGAATCAACAGTAGGGCATCACCGTGTGGCAGCAGGTGCAAGGGGAACCCATGCTGTGTTCACTAACAAGGTCACCTTGACAGTCTGTCTCCCTGGTAGGAGAGTGGGGCAACAGCAGTCTATTCTTGCTCAACCAAATGAAGCAGAAACACATTTCAAAAGAAGGGGAGACCAAGGACCGCACACTTGGGCCAACATTAAAACCACAGCTTCATAATGAAGAGGCTAAGATAACTACTTGGCTTTATCTCCCAGTTTATCTACCCTATATATGCTGGGTTTTCTCAGACCCAAAAATCTGTTTAAACAAACCAATAAGACCTTGACAAAAAATCTGTTGCATAGACGATGGGCAAAAGCAAACAATGCAGAAGATACATGGAAATGTTGTAGATATGACCTTTCAAACTTAACAACATACAGCAGGACTCCCAAAACTCTACTCTCACAGCCCTCAGGTGGGTTAATGGGTTCCAGGACTACCTGGTGGACAAGGGAGCCCCATAGCAGTACCTGGGATGGACATGCATTGGGAAATCAAAGCACCCACTGACAATGACATGAGTGTATGCAGTGGCATTCCTCAAAGCCACAGGTGAAGGGAAATGGCATTCATGTCCCCTAAGGGGAAGAGGTCATTCACCACAGGACACAGCAGTGACTGTCCTCTATAAAGGCAGAGAAGAGTGAAAGAAAAGCAGGGCCTCCTTAGTTACTGGCTCATTTCTCTTTGGAACACACAGGAGACACTCTCTGAGTACTTTTAGAAATATCTCACTGGGTCTTCAGGGGATGAGAATTAGAGACACGAGGATTACACTTAGACTATTACATTTCACCTCTGTCAGCCATTCGATTAATTAAAATTCACGTGCACGCTGCACCCTGTCTCCCACACTCCTACTGTCAAATCTGAATTGAGGCGCAGTACAAGATGACAGGGTTTCTGTGGCAACTTCATGAAATATGTAGAAATTATAAAGGCCAGTAAGTTAACTCCTGATTATAATTTTCCACAGTGGTTGTTAAAGAAAATTTCCTACACATTTCAAAGATTGCATTCTGAGCCACTTGGCTGTTTAGCAGCCAAAAGCACCTAGGGAATCAAACACCTAGCAAACTCAGTCATTTTGTCTTTTTAAAGTTTTTAGGCATATACATTTGTAATATACAGTGACAGTCATACATTTCATATCTTGATCATTGTTACCTCCCCGATCACCAAGTGCTCCACGTCTCCCTCCCCCCGTGTCTCCTTCTACCCGTCTACCCGTCTACCTTTCTGTTTCTTAATGTGATTCTTTTATTTTGCTCTTTAAATTACTGTCTCTTGTTGACCATCACATAACACTTCCGTGCAACCTAAGCTGCTCCTCCTATATCCAAGGATGCTCTGACACCTTATGTCCTACCTTGCCTTTAACTTTATTTATTTTCTGCCTCTACAGCACCTTTCAACCTTCTCCCTACTGAGTTTTCTTTCTCATTTCCTCCCAGTGGGAAGGCCTTAGGACTTGAGAAGTCCATGATCTTAATTTTTTTTTTTTTTTTTAGGTTTTTTGAGACAGGGTCTCGCTTTGTGGTTCAGGCTGGCCCTGAGCTCAGCCTCCAACTCACATCACAGCAATCCTCCTGCCTCTGCCTCCCGAGTGCTGGGATTACAGGCATGAGCCACCACGCCCGGCACTGTGGTATGTGACACTGGTTGCTGCTGGGCGTGAGTCTCCACACCCAGTATTGTTATGTGGTTACTGGGGAATCGAACCCGGGTCCTTGCGCTTGCAAGACAGGTGCCGGAACCACTGAGCTAACTCCCCGGCCCCCATGATCTTAATTTGAGTTGCCAGTATTAGTGAGAAATCTGAAGCAAAGTTGAGCCTCATAATTTCAAGCATGATATACAGAAAAAGGAAGACCATCTCTGCTCTGCATCTGGCTTTAGATATTGTTTTCCAGTCACATGACACATATTAAAAAAGACAACAATGAAATGGCAAATGACTTGCTGAGGAGAATTAGGACTAATATGTCACTCATGTTTGGCTCACTCAATGCATAAAACATAACAAACTGGACTTCCAGTTCTTCTCTTTCTGAAGAGAAGTTATGTAAAGTCAGAGGATGGGTTTAGAGAGCCAGATTGCCTGGGTTCAAATTTCACTTCCATCATATCTTTGTTGTAGAATCTGGATTAAGTTCCTTAAATTCTGAAAGATCTCTTTTGCTCAATTTGCGTGGCTAAATTAATTATAGTACATGCCTCCAAAGGTTAATGTGAATATTAAATAAGTTTGTTCATTTAAGAGCTTAGAAGAAAAATTTGGCTCTTAACCAGTGACTAACAAATATTATTAAACAATAATTTTCTGGTGTTGGGTGTAAAATTAGAATTTCTTACTAAAGCATTTAGAACAACCAGTCCAGGATATGACAAAGTAAGAAAAAAAGCCACAATCAAAAAACAACCAACACTGTGTTATTCCAGTGTAGATATATCGACATTTTCCACTTTAAGGTAAGAATCAAAAAGGAAATACAACTTGGTATTCCAATATAAGCAATTTTATACTTGCCTTGAAAAACTGTTAGCATGCTCATTCCAATCTATTTTGGCTTTGTAATAGGCTGCAGATAAATTTAAGATGGCGCGGTGTAACTTTGTAACCTTCTCGGTTTCTAGGGACATTGTTTCTGCGGGTGCCTGGTGACCAGGCATTTGACTCCCACCCACTGTTACTCAGAAAGCAAGCAAAGGATCCCAGTCCTAGAGAGTCTTTGAGAAAGTACAGCTTCCAGCAACTCAGAAATATGCAGTGTTGTCCAGCTCAACTGCCCACAGCATCTGGCAGCAAATCCATGGTATTGCTCATGGTTCATATTCAGTTCAGATGGTCCTTTGTAGACTCATGGAAGCAGGGCCCATGCAAGACTGGCTTTCAGTGCTGACAAAGCCCAGAGGCACCTGCTAATTTTGTGGTTTGTATATGTTTTTTGTGTCCTAAATTCCTCGTGGAAACCAAAAGATGGATTCAGCTTCCAGAGTTCTCTGTCATTTTACTGAAACAAATGAGGATTAATTAAAAGGAGGAAAGAAAGGTCAAACACTGTTTTTTAATCTTCTCAAAGTTAATGTGTTTTAATTCACAGGGACATTTTCTAAAGATAGATCTATTTTCATTTACTGTACTTTCCAGTTAGGGCACAAAATATATGTTCTGTGCTCTTTTTAAGTATTATGAATAACGCATGCACAAAGTCAGACATTCTGTAGTGATTTACTCAGGGAATATATTTTGGCATTTAAGAGTTAAATTGCCTGTCTAAACTCGAAGAAATGATTTTTAAAGTCAGTGATCTAATTCTTTCTCATTGTTTTACCATCTAGAATGAATCATCTATTAAATGAGATTGAACTGAATTAGCAAATGTAGAGCATACAAGTCGATAAGAATTATCTAAAACAGGGCTTTCAACTTTCTATGTCTTTGTCAAGAGGCACAGATTGCATGTTAGCCATGTCCTACATGTCTCCGTCTCCCAGCAGTCAATGAAAGGACTCGATTCTATTTCTTCATTGCAGAGTGCACTTGCAGATCTCATGCCCTCTAGTCATCACCATCTGAGGACAACGCTAGAGTTAGAGGCAGGTATCTATTGAAATGTGAAGAGAGCCAAGATGGCCCTGCTGCACACACTGCCTGGAGATCCCACATTAGTGCATAGCAACACAGGGGCTATTCTTCTTCTTGACTAGAAGGATGGGAAAATATGAAACTCAGAAATTAGCCAAGATGTAGATTTGTTTTTTGGTTTGGTCCTTAATCTTTCACATACGCTCTACACACTGACATCTCCCCAACCTACATTCTATTAAGAGGCCTAGTGTATACCTCCCTTGACCCCTCTGTGCTTGTCACTTCTTCTTTTGGGAAAGAGTTTTTGTTCTATTGAGATCTAAAATTGTCCTCTCAGGAAATATATTAAGGATAAAAAATAAAGTAAACTGATTTTGTGGGCTCTGCTAACATGATAGTTCTAAATCAGCACAGCAAGGTATTCCATACAGTATATATACATGATTTACTGTATATATACAGTGTGTATACATACATGTATGCGTATATATATTCTTCTGTTGCATAACATTTATAAATTCAGATTATGGCTAACCTTCTCCTCCCATATGTATTGCTTCTTCCTTGTGTGAGTTTGAATTTATTTTTCACTGTATCTGTGTCTCTCTGTGAAAATTTCTGGGTTAAATTCTTATCAAATGATAGCTTAAATACCTAATATATAAAGAGTTTAGTTCAATAAATATCAGCTTTCCTTATTACATTGCTATTACTGTCAGTTAGATTTTCTCTGTTCGAAATTATTTCTAGAATTTAGCAGTCACTTTGGCCCCTACTCTTTCCAAACTCTTAAGCAATAAGTAGAGAAAATGACTATTTCCCTTAAAGGTAGCAACCTCAGGACTCATATTTATGTTTCTCATTGAAAAGCTTTGCATTATTTGCCTTATTGACAGTATAGAGAGAACACTCCATGGACCAGAACCTGTATCAAACATTCTGCATGTTTGGTCTTTCTCATGTCAAGCTCAGTGGACGGTGGTTCTGGTTCACTGTACCATGATAAAAAGGAGTGATTAATTTTGCTTCCCTTCCTGAGCTTGTAGAGCTTTTGTAGTAAAGCAAGAGAAGGCCTTGGGGACTCTGCATAAGTACATTTCAGGCTTCATAGATATGGACTTCTTATCCTCCAGTTTTTCCAACCTGCAGCAGAGTGAGTTCAGGGTTGCCTAAATTTGCAAGTGAGTAATGTATGCAGGGACATGAAAGTTTTCTATTTTTCTACTTTTGCCTTCTCAACAAAGCAATGCTATTTTTCTCTGATGGCTGCAGTATGCACAAGAAAAAATGTCTGGCAGAACACCAATTGTTTTCAACATGTTAACCTTAATTAATGAAGAAGATATTTTTGCAATGTTATTATTAAGTAAAACTTGTCAAGTTATTTATTTTTTACAGAGAGAATTTAATGGAAAGACATGCTCTGTTTTTGGATAGGCAGAATTAACATCACAATATCATCATATTACCAAAAGCGAACTATAGCTGTAATTTAATCCCAATTAAAATACTAACAATATTCAATGAACTTGAAAAATCAACCCTACAGTGTAAATGGAGTAGAAGAGATCTAGTAATTAGATCAGAGAGATCAAAATGGGAGACATCACAATTCTGTATTTCATTATTCTACAAAGTTATACACAATAACAAAAACAGCATAGCACTGGCATAAAATAGACACACAGACAAATGGAACAGAAAGAAAGACAAAGAAATAACCCCATGAACTTTCAGTCATACAGTTTTGAGAAAAAATTAAAAACAAATGATGGGGAAAATATTGTCTCTTCAATAGTGTGTCCTGGGGAAACTGGTTAACACACACAGAAGACTGAAAACTCGATTCTCATCTATCTCTCTGCACTAAAATCGAAAAAGAATAGATCAAAGACTTAGGTCTAAAAACAAGAACACTGACTGCTTTGGAAGATAACATAAGGAAAACACTTGCAGCAATGAGCACAGGCCAGGACTTCAAAAATAGAACCGTAATGGTACAACAAAATACATTTTTTTAAAAAAAGCAATAAATGAGGTTGCATCAAATTAAAGGGCTTCTGCAAAGGAGAAGAAACAATGCACAGAGTGAAGGGACAGCCTACAGAATGGGATAAAATGTCTGCCTGCCGTTCTCTGATAGAGGGTGACTACTAGAACATGTGAAGAACTCAAAGGATTAATTCCACCAAAACAAATGATCCCATCACAAAACAGGCAAATAAACTGAATAAATGTTTCCCAAAAGAAGTGCAAATAGCTGATTTCATCATGTTTAGCTACTAGGGAAACACTAACCATGACAGCTTTTGGATTCCAGCTACTGAACTAAGAATGGCTTTCAACAGGAACACAAAAAAAAACCATCACTTGTTAGCAAAGATGTGGGGGAAAAGAAACCCATGGGCATTGTTGGTGGAAATGTCAACTTTACAAAAGTCATTATGGAATCTTCAAAGTATTAAAAATAAAAATTTTGTTTGATCTAGTCATACCTTTCCTGGGTATGTTATTCCTAAAACAGAAAGGAAAGAAAAAAATCAGACGGTACAAAAACATTGCATAAGGGCAATGTTTTTGGTACTTTCATCAAAAGACTCAAGACTACAATGAATTCCCAGAGACTTTCGAGCTATTTGAATAAAAATTATGTACAGTAAGAGAGGATCCCAGTTATAATAAAGACCTACCTGACTCACAGGAAATCTTAACTTTCCCATAAATCTCATTTTGTACTAACAGTATTTTTATTGCTTGTTTAAACTACTTTGTGCATATGTCCCTATTGTCATCTGTCAGTAGCATATCATAGCAGAAATTATCTTGGGACAATCATTTAACCAAATCAATTCTCAGTTTCAACACCTGCAAACCAAGACATATGAGAGTTGCTGCAACCAGTACATTGCATGAGAAATAAAATCAAATTTTCTAATTATAAAAGCATTATCTTTGGAGCCAAATGTCTCATTCCACTAGTTTGGTTGTGAAAACTTGTGTACCAGGTGAAACATTGTGATCACAGGCAACCTGAACCTCTTTTATCATCTGGTGCTTAGGTACAGCTATGGATACATCTGAGTGTCAATTTCCAAGAGGGTGCCCACTGATCCTCATCTTGTGTTATCCAAGTACCATGCAGATTCCTGGCATTTTAAATAAGGACGGCAAACTGTAATCACCAGGATATTAGACAAATGACTACAAATGTCAGAGTTTAGGTCACATCACTTCCACGTAGCATTTACTTTGAGGGGAGCCAGGTGCCATGTCATGAGAACTTTAACTCAGCCCTAGAAAGAAACTCTCATGAAGAGGAAGTGGGGTAAATAGCCAGCCATTGACATCAGCTTGCCAGCCAGTCACATGAGCAAATCATCCTAAAAGTGGACCTCATTCAGGCCAGTCATACGAGGGAGCTGGGAGGGAAGTGCATCCCCAAACCCAGTTCATCTTCGATGAACTCAGGCCAAAGCAGCTCGTAGATCGAAACTTCCAGGGAAACTCCAAGTCAGAATTATCTACCTGCTTCGGTTATATTCTGGACACTGAAACAAAATGTCTGACTGAGAAAACTAAAGAGGAGGCTGACTTGTGGTTTCTGTCCATGGTCACAGACTCCAAGGCAGAAACAGAATGGTGGAGCGACATGGCAGAGACAGCTCCTAACACTGTCTATTCATTATTTCTGTGCTCAACTCATGGCAGCCTGGAAGCAGAAAGCTCAGGAAGAGCTAGGGAGGGAAACGTGGCCCTTCTGGTCATGACCTACACCTGACAGGGCCCCACTTGCTACCAGCACATCCAGCTACTGAACTCAGCAGTATGAATGATACCCCTGATGAGTACATCACCCTCATGAACCAATCACATAAAGCTTTAGGGGAAGACTTTAGAATTAAACCCTAAGGTACAACCTGAAATATTTTTTATCTTAAATTCCTCTGGAAGATTCACGTGGTTAAGGTTTGATCCCCCAGGCCTGTGATACTGAGAGGTAGTGAGACTTTGCAGATGCTCCTTGTATGATAGAGAGGATTCCCTGGAAGGGGACTGTAAATTCCAAGCCACTCTCTCTTCTCATTACTTCCTGGTCATGAGGTGAGCAATCTGAGAGACTATCATTGGCCTCGCTCACCAACTAGAGATCTAAAGCAATGGAACATCCCCAGGCTGCAAGTTCCAAAGCAGAGAGGCACAGTAAACCTTTTCCTTCTGTAAGTTAGTTATGGGCAGTAATTCATTTTAGTAAGAGGAAGTATCAGCTACCACACCACCAACACTGACCGACAGAACATTAAGAAAGTTAATGTTAACCGTCATAATCTTAAATCACTAAATTCTCATTTGTTTAGCAGAAATAGAGAACTGACAAGAAAAGCCTTACTGTACAAAGTCCTCTTAGACTTAGGGATCACTTCTTTCTACATCTGTACACTGTATCTCTCACTGAGATAAGAGTTCAAAATATAAGAATACAATGTATGTAATGGAGAAGGACATTTGTTGTATATTACCAAGATACAGTGTTCATTTTAAAATATTTAATGCAAACTCTAGATTATTGTATAACTTTGCTTTTCATTCTTTACATTCTATCCAGAGATCTTTGTACACTTCACAGCCCAGGATTGTGAGGAACAGTGAACTTCATGCTCAGATCCAAGAAAAACCCTTGGGGACAGTAGTTGACAAAAGAAAATATATCTGACTTAGGCTAGTCCACGCTCTCATGAAATTTGGGGAATTCCATGCCATTTTCCTCTTAATATAGCTAACAGAAATATTTCAGCAAATGAGAAAAACCAGTGAAGTCTCTGTGTATTGGAGAAAAGAAACTCTGGGAAATGACTGATTAAGTCAATTAGACATGAGGCTCTCTCTATTTTTAGCTTTCCAATTATTAAAGCCAGACCATTCTTATTGTTATTCAATTTGGAGTGATTAGAATATTATATTCAAAAGCAGCATATTTAGATAATTCATTCAATTTTATTTTTATTACCTGTGTTTTGATATATCATCTCTATGAACAAAGTGTTTAAAACTTGTAAGTCCAATTTCTTGGAACTTCAAACTCATTGGACTGTGAACTATAGATCTTACAGACTGATTCATTTCCTCTGTGTAGAACCCCTTATATTTTAGAGCTGCATTTCCTACTCCTTTGCCTCCTTATCATAATTATACTTTGCTAAATCTCCACTGCTGTATCTCTACCATTTATTGTAACAAGAAAAGCCATTACTATTCAGAAAAGAAAGCAGATAGTTACTTCAATACCTGAAAGCCAGCAGCCACTATCTATCAAAATTCACCACCACTTTTTTTCCATTTATTCACTTCAAATCAGATTCTGGAATGTGTCCTTGTCGGTATGAAATGAAACCATGGGGCTGGTTCCAAGAGAACTGGCAAGAAACTGCACTGGGTAGACAGAGTCAGAAATCACTGACTCCCGTTGTGTGACCTTGTGGGAAGTCGGTTCTCCCAGACACTGGAACTCGTTAACTTCAGAGGTAGGGTCTTTTAAAGAAGCCTAGTTTCCTTTTCTCTACAAAGACATCTTGATCTCAGAAGTCAGCTCACTGCCCTCCTGATAGCTTAGCACATAGGAAAGAATGTCACTTCTGTTTCAAACTCCCCAGCCTTGCTGCAAATTAGTCTAGATTTGGCCAACCTACCTTCACTTGCAGCTTCCTTACTGCATAGCTACTTGACATAGGGAAAATGTTTTAAACTTGCTACACCACCACTTTCTCATCTTAAAACAAGTAAAGGAGGGAAATAAACAATTTGATGGTCTAAAATGTATGTTACATATTGTGAAATAGTTAATACTCAAAGCAAAATGGGGTGAAGGGGGGAAATAATGAGATTATAACAAAAATGAAAGGAAACAAAGTTTATATATATAGGGACAGGAGTGGTAGGGTGGATAGGGCTATGGAAAAAAGTGAGAATTAAGTTGTGTCTTATACTGGTACAAATCCCCATTATAGTGCAATCATGATGCATATATGTAATGTACCAATAAAGATTTTTTTAAAAAAGAATCTATTAATTGACAGCTACAGTAGCAGAAGGGACTACACTGTTGATATAGTGACAACATGAAAAACATAAAGTTAACTCAAAGTGTTTATGACAAGGAGTATCATAAATTACAAATATATACTCTGTGCAAGATATTTTAGGTATTTTATTTATCAAAATAATTAGCATAATTTTAGCATTTCAATATATCAGGTGTGTTTCTTGGAAAATGATCACAAACAAAAACTCAGACATGTATGTAATGATTTCCCTATAATGAAGAATACTCTTGGAATCAGAGAAGTAGAGAAAATTGTACTCCTAATATTAAGAAATTGGTTCAATAAAGAATAGGATAAGAATTTAATGGAGCACAATACAAAACTAAAATGACATAAAAGGAACTTTACTGCATGAAGAAAGATCTACTATATAGTATGAGAAAAAAATTGATAAAAAAGGAAACAAAGATTACACTTACAAGGGTAGGAGATTTAGGGGGGCAGGAGACTGGGGAAAAGAATTAAGTTATGTCATGTACTGGTACAAATTCTCAATGTTAATTTTGAACACAACATGTAAATAAAATGTACCAATAAAATACATTTTTAAAAAAACAGCAATTGAAAAAGTGTACTATGTAGGACATAACCCCACCTGTAGCCACAGTCAGATGGAAGATATGGTTGACTATTCTACATCACATGCCTGCGTCACTAACATAGGACATTTAGGCAAGCAGCAAAGAAAAGAACTGCAGGGACAGACTTATCCCAACAATATCAAACACTCTCTATGAACCAGACAAATTATAAATGAGCAAGAAAAAAAAGTAACTGGATAGTGAGTGGACATCAGAAAATTTGTGTCCAGAAGATATCAAATACTACTATTGAAATAGAGCTGAGTATAAAAGAACATGAACTTCTAGATTTAAATTTTCTATGAAGCACTATCTCAAATCAGTCCACACTTCCACATGTTAGAGCATATGTTAAATTAGGTATTCTTGTAGTTAGACTGTATGGAGTCTTTTAGGTGGCCATAAAATAGTCTACCCCAAAGGAAGCAAGCTGATTCTTCAGGACAACAAACATTTCAACATAAATTGAGAGAATTGAAATGTACCCTGCACACCCACATTAACAAACAAGTTTCTGAGTTTGTTTTATAATGCTTGGAATTCAACCTTGGGATTTCTCCATGTGCTACATCCCCATTTTTTTATAATTAATTTGAAATAGACTCTCACTGGCAAAGTTGCCCAGACTGGCCTTGAACTTTAATTCTCCTGCTACATCCAAATAAATTTTGACTTGTAACTTCCATTTTTCAAAGAATTATAATTGAAAAGTTTGGATTCTAGAGTATAATT
Organism: Petromus typicus; assembly: GCA_004026965.1. Classification (NCBI taxonomy): domain Eukaryota; kingdom Metazoa; phylum Chordata; class Mammalia; order Rodentia; family Petromuridae; genus Petromus; species Petromus typicus. The sequence goes on along the minus strand of PVIR01000648.1, from coordinate 145,798 downwards.
CTAGAGTAATTTGCATTCACTCTAGGCATTAATTGAGAATTTAAAAGATTTTAATGTATACAGTCTTTTGGGCTGATATTCTAATTAAATATATTTGTGCGATTGTAGCTTTTAATAATCATTTTTAGCCACTTTTAAAAACCCTAAAATGAAAGGTGATTCACATAATGCTACCTCAAAATTTAAGTTCATGAGTGACTAACTGTGATTAGGGAATAATAATCCACATTAGAAAGAGGTAGAAGATTTGGTTTCAGTGAGGAAACAAAAGTAAGGAAAAATGGTTCATCAACTCATCGTCATAAGGTCGAGGTCTTTTCAGATGAAGAATCACTCTTGATTCTGGGAAAAATACTCTCAACAGAATGGTGCTTTCCATTTCTGTACAGTTAGATGTCTTATTATACCACATCATCCTTGCCCCTTTAGTACTCCTAACTCTTCACTCTCTCCCCTGTTTTAGGCCCTGAATCTTCAGTAATCTGAATGGTGCACAGTTAATTCATAAAATATAATACTTGTCTGTTCCAAACATTGCACACCAATGCAATCCAAAATTATAATTCTTATGACTATAATGAACATGTAAATCAGGGATCACAGGTCATGTGTAATTACTCCAGTGTAACTACATCTGTCAGACTTAATATGTCCAAAGTTATTTTTATTAGGTAAGCTAACCAGTTTTAGTTGATAATTGGTTTCTACTAATTATAGTCAGTCAGAGAAAAGGTTCAGGAATCTGTCTAGATTCTTGCTCCAACAATCAATGCGACAAGTAGAACAGTGACAATGAGTCTTACATTAATAAATCAAACTTCATCCTTATGGAACACACACACACACACACACACACACACACACACACACACACACACACACACACATTCTTGGTTCAAACGCAACAGCCAAAGTAAATCACACATCCTTTTGTGACTTTAAAGAAAGTGAGCAAAATACACTCTTACCAAAATGTCGAACAAATGAAGTAAAACAGAAAAATAACGATGAGCAAAAAGTGAGCATTACCTGAGCAAGTCAGGTTACACTCTCATAAAAATACCTTCTGAGGACAACCAGAGTGTACACTTCTATGTAAAAACATCTACATCCTTCTGATTGGAATGTACTCTGATAGACTTCTAAATTTTGTTCTAAATTTTGAGAGAGGCAGGCTAAATCTATCCTGTACAACTTTACATCTCAAAACCTATGACGACAGGTACTATATCTCTATTAAGAAGGGACTGGTTGGCAATATCGAAATATCACATGCCATGTGGCATTCCTGATACTACAGCATTCTTGCAGATTACACTGTCAATCATAACATACACCTTGGGTGAGAAAATCATTTTATACAGTGGCCTTGTCAGGGAGCAGATCTCAGTAACCATTTATGAGCTTCAGAGGCTGAGACACAGAACCTCCGAGGATTTAATCAGGTCAAATGTAAGAGACTTTACGAAAGCCCATTCTCTCTTCTTTATACGTTAGCATGTCGGGGGAGAGTGGGACTGCTGTCTTCATGGTCTGGGTGTCACAGTGATTATTTTAGCTAACAAAATTTAGGGCTAATCTCCCTGGACTTTTCCGTGACAGCATAGTTGATATGTCACTGTCTATCAAGCATCAACTGGAGGCTGGTAGGAGGAGCCAACAGCTCCTGGGTGGGACAGAAACCTTCTGGATAGCAAATGGTGAAAACACTTCCTCCCACTGGTTGACATCCAGTGTTGCAATGTGTGATTGCTTTTTCTGCTTTAACACTTAGCATTCATTCTACTTTTCATCAATGAATTACATTTGGCACAGCCTCTACTATACAAATCAACCTGCCCAGTATGTGAAAAGTGCAATTTTAAATGACGTCTATTTTTACTACTCCAAATAATTTACTGTACATCAGAGGCTAAGCTATGTTTTAAGTTTGTAAACATTAATTCAGGAAGACTATCAATCTTCATGCTTTTGGTTTTTCACCCTCTGTAAGCTTCAAATGCTGAGCTCTGATCAGTGGTTCTCTGTGTCTCCGGGGTCCCCGGGAGACATCTCTGTGTGTCAGAAGTAAGTCTTTCCACTTCCATCCTCACCATTCTCAACAGAGCTTTGGCCTCTCACAGGTGAAGGAACCTTTCAGTCCCTTCCCTTCTGTCTCTCCAGGTAACAGGATTTTCCTAGGTTGCCAGGGTGCAAGTCATTTCTTGAAATGATTGCAAGGTCCCTTTGGTCTCTGTGGGAGGAACACTTTCCTTCTCACTGCTTTCCGTGAGATGCATAATAATGGAGGGCCACTGTTTAAAACATTAGCGGAAGATAGCTTTGAACTTTCCATGTCTCCCCAAGGCTTGTGGGGTGGGTGTGGGTGTGGATGTGGCGGGGGAGGGTCAGGGACATGCTTCAGGCAAAAGCAAAGCCAACACCTGACACTCAGACCAGCAGCAGCTCTTTCCTGGCTTCAGCTCCTCACTCCCAGTTCATCTTGTCAGATGGCCTGTGTCAATTTTCTTCCACAGGACTCCGAGTCCTAGCTGTGCACAACACAATCCATTGCAGCCTCATTGCAAGAGGGACCAGAATCAGCAGCAAACCTGCTATTTGAGGTTTTCCTAAGTTATCCTGATCACAGTTATCTCTCAAAGACTGGCCTTCTTCTCCAGACTTCCCCTCATACTCAAGCAGGGCCTTAATATCATAGATATTTTCTCATATTCATCTTCAAAATTGATCATCATTTTAAGGTCCAGAAAAGCGAGTCCTAGAAATTTCAAGTAATTGATTCCAATAAAAATCATTAGGAAGTGTTCACATGGAACCTGAGATTTGCCTCTGAAATTAAATGTGTTTTGAAAACTATGTCCCATATAACAAAACTGAAGGACATTATGTGCTCTGTTCATGATGTAAGAAAACTACACTTGTTTCCTAAATTGTTTGTATATCACTGGCACATTACACTTCTATGTGCTTAATAAATATGTTACAAAGACTCACTGTTTACTTATTAGAGAAAAGAATATACTCACTTCCTAAATTTTTATTTCCTGTTCTCCTAATAAGCTTTATGCTTCTGCCCATCTTCTTCTGTGCATTCTTTTCATCCTCAAAAATTTGAGACTCGGAAAAATTAAAGACTCAATCAAAAGATGAACATCTGAAATGAACACTTTTCAGATGAAAAAGTACAAACTACCAATAGTTATATGAAAAAATGTTCAACATTACTGAAAACTTAGTAAACACAAATTAAAATAACAATGAGATTCCATATCATTTCAGAAAAAATAGCTACCAGTAACAAAACAAACCAACCAATAACAAATACTGGTGAGGCCAAAGGGGTGAGGAGGAGCATTTCTTCACTGTTAGTAAGAATATAAACTGGTATAAACACCATGGAAATTAATATGGAGATTCCTCAGAAAACTAAAAATAGAAATACTGTTTGACTCAGGTCTTTCCCTAAGGTATCTTCCTGAAAGAGTTAAATACAATATATGGCAGTTATATATGCATATTCATGTTTACAGAAACACAATTCATATTAGCTAATCTCAAAAGCTGCTTTTATGCCCATTAACAGATGAATGGATACATTGTGATATGTATACACAATGGAGTATTACTCTGTCATAAAGAGAAATAAACATGATTCATTGGTGGGAAAATGGATGCACCTTGAGATCATTATGTTATGTGACATAAACCAAACATGCAAACTTAAATATCATGATTTCCCTTATAGAAAAAATTCAATAATACATAAACTTCAATAATAAAGTGGGATAATAGGACAAAAAGAAAGAAAAAAAAGAGTTACTATTAGTCAGCATGGACAATGTATCTAAAATTGTACTTTTATTAAATGCAATTGTCATATGTGTTTTATAAGGTTTTGGTCTATTAATCTAGTTGTAATCTGTATGTGTGATAATTAAATTTATGAGGGCTTCTAGGAAGAAATAACTGAATCTGATGCTAGCAAAACAGGAGTGAGAGAAAACAGAGATGAGTTATCAAATATGCACCAACTCCCCAAAATGAATGGAATCAGTGTGTACCACAAACGTAGGTTAAGAAAAAAAATTTTAAACCTACATCCTCAGTGAATATCTCTCTTCAATTCTACACTAAAATTTCTAGCTACAAAACTCCTACATCCATGTGAAGACATACATGTATATCAGATGTAATACTAAAGATGATGCTTACTACCTCTTTCTATGTAAAACTCTGTCTCCCAGAGTTGCAGTTAATGACCTCCTGTCACTCAACCACAGAATGTCACTGTGCTGCCAAAATTTCCAATACTTCTCAGAATTCACTTTCAATCAGTCTTCATATTTGAGTAGTTTTCAAAAATATCTTCTTATTCTCACCCACTATTGTTGCCTTGATTTAGACTTATTTAATCCTGGTTACAGACCCTGGGCCAAATTGGCATTAGTAAGAAAATAAATCTAGTGAGGCCCATTTCCCCTTTATGCCCATTTAAAGTTCTCAAAGGCACAACTCTATCCACTACCATGAATTTGGGAAATGTGGGGCATTTGGTTGTCACCATGATTGGAAACTTTACTGATGTGTGCCAGGCAAGGAGGACAGAAATTTTGCAGTGTGTACAGTGCCACATGGAGACAAATCATGCCAATTCGAAAAAGCTTAGAAAACCCTGTAGGTGCTCTATATACGGAAAACATGCTTGTCTTTATCTAAACTTGTACTTTCATTCCATTTTATGTGGAAACATCAGATTACACTGTGCATTGAATTTTCTAAGAATGTTAGCATTGAAAAGTGACAAAAAACAAACTGAACAATTGTATCACACCAGGTAAATAAGCAATAGTGATGTGATTCCCTAGTTTCAGGCTGGATTTGCAGCTATAATGTACATGACTTTGGATAGAGTTGAGGGAATCTATTTTTTCTGTTAAGATGATATGTTTGTTATAAATTCTTTGTCTTATACTTCATTACTATTTACTTAAGAGTTAAAACTTGTACAATTTCCAACCCTTTAAGACTCAATAATCCCAATTTATTTTTAAAATTTATAAAATGTATTTGTTATTTTAATAACACAAAGTCCAATGTATAGATGATATAATCTATCTGTACAGATAATTAAACCAAAATATCGAGAATGTCTACCATTGTCATGAAAAAAGTAAATATCAGAGACCATCAACTTTGGTCTTTTTATTTCCAACTCCTGAATCCCCTCTATTTCTGTAGGCACACTTTGAATTTCTACTCAATTATGAGTCATCTGTTTGGAGAGATATCACACTAACATGTGTATTTTTATGTCTCCAGATTAATTTATCAAACATTCTTCTTGGAAGAAATTATATTTGTGCATCATGTTCTGCTTAGCACATTATGTAAATATGCTTGATATTTATTTGGCTGCCTGACATCCAGTTTCTTCCTTTCTATTGATTCTTCCTTGGGCTCAGTCTCTTTTACATAGCAGAAAGAAGACTGGCTTTTGCCTCAACCCAGTGAAAGATTAAGGACATAATCTCTCTCTATTAAAAATCACTATCTTAGTTTTCTGAGCAGAGGAAAAAATAATCAGACAAACACACAATAACCTTTAATGAGGTACATCTACTCCCTTTCTCATGGAGGTTCTGCACAAAGCCTAGAGTTCACAGCTTCCTTTCACTTTCCCTTCCGAGTCTTCCATCTTTTTAATGCCTTTACTAACTATAAGCCTTCCTCTTCAAGCTCCTATTGACTCCTTGGGCAACTAACTAATAACTTTCCTAACTTTTCCTCTAATTAGTAATATCTATTCGGTGGTGTGTTAGGAAGCCAAACTTGGTTTCTGCCACTGGCAAACAAAGAAAGATAAGCAATGTGTATAGGTCTGATGAATTTGTAAGAATAAATATATGAAATAATGAGGTTGAAAACGTTATATATACTTTGAAGAAAGAATAAGGAAATAAGTTCAAGTATTTTCCTTTTAAATATGAGTAGCCAAAAGCTCAGTGAGATTAAGTATCCCACCTGCTTCACTCACTCTACTCTAGGCACATTCATCTTTATATTATGTCGAAACATGAAAATTTTACTTCCAACTCAAGACATCTACTCCAGGTGTTTGCCCCCCATAGAAGTACTTACCTCTGAGTCCCCTACGCTTCTCTTTTATTGTGGAGGTAGAACTCTGCCTAAAACACTTGGAAAAGAAGCTCAATGAGACTTAATCCTGCCTGATCATGGGCTACTAAGAATGTGCCCCGCAGTAACTCTCTATCCTTCAAAGGACATCAGAAGGTACCATCCAGGCTGGCAGAGTCACCTTCTTTTGTTAACTGCTCAAAACATATCCTAGGAGAGACTTGCCCTGGAAGTCATTCCATATAGGATTGCTCACACTCCCATGACCACCTCTACCTTATTCTTTCTTCAAAGTACATATCACGTTTTCAATTTGCATGCATTTGTTTATTGTTTACTCTCACCCATTGTAATGTAAAATCCACTCAGCCAGAAATATTTTCTGTCCTATTCACCACCAATTTCAGGACTTAAAACAATATTTTGCACACACTTGGGGTTGAGTATATATTTAGTAATTTAAATTAATAATGAAGCATTTGAAATTGGAGCCAATTTTCTGGAGATTCATTCTGTGCCTTTAACATTGGTAAACATTTTCAGCAGTAATTAAATCCATTCAGTTGTGCATTGTACATAGTTAATGTCACTTATAGACTACAAATTTTAAAAATAATATATGCTAACCTTATTAAGTGTTTTAAAACAACTTTCTTCATAAATGCAGTTACCATCATGACAAAAGCAAATCCACAAGGTTCAAGAACTTGGGTTAAAGCTGTCTCTAGGTGTGCTGAGCTTTGTTTTTCTAATCCTCGACAGCTTTAGGAGATCTGCTGACCACTAGAACATACTGTGCAAAAAGCAAACTAAAAGCATAAATGCCTAATGCCTTCATGTTGGAGCTCCAGCACGACAGCTTGGAATGTTTTTATGTTTCAAGCTATGGTATACTGAACTATTTTCTCCCTTATGTCATTTCCAGTGTGTACACACACACACACACACACACACACACACACACACACACACACACAGACGGCACATGCTATCAAAATTCTATGAGAAATCATATTTTATTGTCTGTTTTCCCGGAAGATAAAAATTAGCATCTTTTAAAAAATGTTATACTTTTGCCAATTTCTCTAAGTCATGGTAGCTAACATTTTAATTCAAAATTCTGCAACTGCTTCATGGTTTGTTCCTTTTTGCAATTTTACCAGTGACCACATATTTTGGCTACATCAGTTAGAAAGTTTTCATTTTTGTAGTATAAAAGGCAGAAGGAACAGAAATACTCTCTGCTTCTTACAGTATTAATGGCATGAAATAAATTTTACTTATGAGCCAGTTCTAATACGAAATCAGATTTGAAAACCACAAAGCAAGACTTTCTCTCATAATATTTTTCTGAATTCAAAAGGAAAACACAAAATAAAAATTTTCCTTAATAAAAATAATGTCTTACTCTATTTTTGCATGGGACATCATATTTTAAAGACAAACTATTACTTGGAATTGCAAATTTGGTATCATATACATATGGCCCACACTAATGAAATGAGAATATTTCTATTAAAAGAAAAAAAATTACTCAAATCCTCCATAATTCAAGAATACATACAATATCTGTGAAGCTCTTATTTTTAGGGACTGAAAACTTACTGTTGCCCTGACTTGCACTGGCAGCGTTTTTGGTGTCTTACTGTGGACAGGGTCTCACACACTTGCCCAGGCAGGACTCACACTCGCGATGCCACTGGCTTGGTTTCCCAGAGTGCTGGGATGACAAGTGTGTCCTATCATGCCCACCTTCAGCTTCTTAAAATATTGGTAGGAATAAAGTTTACAGGAAAATCATCAGCTATGAGGGGTATATTTTTCATTCTCTTTATTATACCTGTATCTCATATATGATTTGAAGGAATTAGAACATCAGTGAATGATGAAGATCTACAATGAATTCAGAAGAATGGTATGGGATTTGTTATACACTACCATATCTTACGAATCATTATCCAGGTAAATTCCATCTGACTCAAGTCTCAGCATCAAGCTTTCATTTATAAAATGCATGCAGGTGTACATGGCTAGCAGTGACAGATATTCTACCCAAAACTCACAAATACAGAAATAGTCAGAAGGCCCTGTCCTCTTTAAATATCTATGTACACTTCTGTTTCTTAGCACCTTTACACTAGTAGTGACATTCAAAGAAGAGAGCTAAAAAGGTCTTTTATACAGTGATGCTTTTGCAGATAAATTAAAGCTAATTTCTCACAGCATGAGAAATAAAAAGATGCTATTTGTATAGTGTATTCTGCAGCCTTATTTGAAACAGTAATCTGCCTTTAGTTGGGCCATGTCATGCTGTTGGTTGCAAATGCTCATTAGAAATGTTGATCTAATCTGTCAATCTATGACAATAGACAAGTATAAACTATTTCTTTAAAAAAATGTATTTTAACTTTTAGGGCAACTGTCCATTTGATATGTCAAATATGATGATCTCAGAAGGTTGTTTTTTAGGACATTTCACACTGAAGCCCTCCCTGCACTGTGGCTACTCAACCATACCTGGCCAATTTGAGGAGGAAGGGCAGAGATTAGTGGGGTCATTAGGAAGTAACTCTATGAACGAGTGGAGGATAAAAATTAAAACAAAGCCTCTAGGGTCCCGGACTACTTCTCCAAGCTCCAGAAACTTATCATAAAAAAAAAAAAAAATTAGCACTTCAGAAAAGTTTGGTCTCCTCAAGTTAGAAATTTGTTTGTTTGTTTGTTTGTTTTTCAGTACTAGGGATTGAACAGGGCATTTGTACCAAACTACATCTCCGGGTCTATTTATGTTTTATTTGAGACAGGATCTCTTAAGCTCCTTCTATATGATCAGGTTAGATTTGAATTTGGAATCCTCCTTCCCTCATCCCCACCACGCTCTGACATTACAGGAATGCATAACAGCTCATGGTTTCAGGGAACTCTTCCATACCTGCTCTGTCAACTGGTTACACCATTTCTTATTAAGGAGTTGACTGGTTCCATAAATATTTATTAGAATCTAACATATATATTATTCCCAGTGCTTGGCAAATAAATATTAAGTAGACAAGCTCCCTGATTTTTAATTGATAAAGGCAGACTGGTAAACTAAAATGTCTTGAGCAGTGAAAATGAGGAAAGCTTTTGAGTAGTACATAGAAGACAGAAATGCAGTCTTTATTTCTAACTAAAGTTTTTCTAACTTTCAAATGCTGGTAGAAAGCTGAGAATGTGATGAAACTTCAAGATATCAAATGTACTAACTTCATATGTTTATTCTCCAGTTACTGAGCTTTATCTCTTGTTTTCATATATTTACCTGTGCCTGATATTATTTTTTGTCTTTATTTTTAATATGTTTTATAGATAGGTTAGTGATTCAAAAGGATCAAAAATAAAGTTTACAGAATATATAGATAGATGATAGATAGATAGATATAGATATATATCCAGGAACTTCTAAAGATAAAGCAGGAAGCATACATAGGCATCTAATAAATACTTGTTGAATATCATCTTCCTGCTTTATCTTTAGAAGTTTCTGGACCATAATAGTCTTCAATATGTTTCTGTTTGCTTTCTGTTGAAATTGGACTAACTATAATAGAATGAGTTTTCCCTAGATGTATTATGGCCTCTCTTTTCTGTTCTGTCAATGAAGTTTGTTCCTTTTCACCAAACTTCTTAGTGGTATTGTAGCTATTTAATATTACATGAGTATGTCTCAATAAACTGTAATGTACGGAGGACAGTGAACACAGTCTGAAATCCCACACACTCTCTATCTCAATGTAGACACCTTAACAGTAGAAATAAATGGCTAAACAAACAAAACAGAAATTTAGAGCCATTTATTCAAGGGTTGAGTGTAGGCTAGTCATTGTAGGTAAATGAATGTCCATTTCCAAGTATCTACAGAGTGGGCACTGAGCCTTTGGTATCTTGTGCAAATGTAACTGTATAAAGAAATTTAGCTACAGTCTTTCCTGAAATAACATTAATGCATACAATTCAGAATTCATAGAAGGAAAGGAACAATCAATTTAAAAATATGTATAGTAAAAGTATATAATGGCAATAGTGAAATTTTCTCTTTCAAATAAACAATTCTTGTAGTATAACAAAAATAAATTTCACTCTACCAAAAGAAGATTTTTCTCAGATTTTTAAGGGCACATCCACTGTTTTCAATTAATGTGCATGACAAACTATTTTCTCAAAACTCTGTCTTTTCAAGGTCATTCAATAGAAGAAAAATATCAGAGACTGAAGCTACCACTAAAACATCAAATATAACAGAAATTAGAAAGTGACTTTACCAATGCATCATTATGCAAATGTGAGTATTTGGCACTTTGAGCACTTTTGTGTTGACTTTTCTCCTACACTCTTCATCAAAAACTGCTTATTCTGCAAGTATCAGAAGACCAAAGAAGGAGACATTTAACCATAGAGACAAAGGTGGAAATTCTTCCTACGGAAGGGGGATGGAACTCTTCCAAGCATCCAGCTTCATCTCTTCTGTCCTTGCTAACTTACTATGGCTGAACCAGCTCTTCAGACATAGGCAGCAAGCTAGAAGATCCTGACTTTAAGCCTAAAAAAGAGAGGAGGTAACTAGAATTTATGGACCACGGTTGTTATGTTGGGCTCCTTATGTTGATCCCTGCAGAAACATTATCACATTTACTCTTAAAGTAATTGAGAGCCTGCGACACATCGTCCGCAGAGAAACAGGCATAGGATGGAGAAAGGAAAGTTGAAAAAGGAAAAACATGAGTATAGAGTGGAAGCAGAGGAAAACAGACTATTGGAAGAATGTCTCATATAAAATGAAACCTAAATCTTAAAGGCAAACAAAAATTAAGTGAGAAGCCTCAATGTTGAATGCGATGATGATGTGTATTCATAATGTACCAGAAAGATTTTTTTCTTAATTGAGAATCACGTCTGTGATTGGAATTATGCTGAGGACTTGGAACACAAAGAGGAAAAGTAAACAAGCCAAGTCAGAAACAGGGGTCCAGATTTCAACTCCAGTTCTCCTGGGAATTGAATAAGGACCTCTGAACTGTTGCTTCACACCAGTGTGCTTGAAACTCAGACTTTTACTCTATAAGACAGAGTTAGGAAAGTCTCTCCAAAGCTTATTACTAGAATTTCATAAAATAGTATACAAATAAAACAAAGAAAAGCATGACACATAAAAAATGCTAACTCAGTTAGGATTATTATAAAATTCTGGTGGATTAATATTTCTAAAATGGGCTCAGTGATTTAAAATGGGAATGGTATCTATTTATTTGATATGGATGTTTGATTCACAAAGCCATCACATAAAAAAAAAGAATCAATTCCTCAGCCTCCAGTTTATGGATTGTGCTTAATCCTAGGTAAGTAAAATATTAGAAGCAAAATATGGAATATAATTTGAATATTTAGAGATCTTTGTATATACCAATATTGTACATGAAACAAGTAGCCATGCCCTGAGTATGTCCTGCAATCAGAAGAACTTATAAGAATGCACAGAACATTATTTAATATTTTTTTAAGTGGGATACTTACAGTATATCTAAATGGATCACTGAAGATACTGTTCTCCTGCAACTTTGAACAAGCCTTGCCTATGACCAGACCATCAAAAAGACCAAACAAAAGACAAAGATTGTTTTTGCAATCTCCTCTATCAGTGTACCAGGGACTAGAAGCTAAACAGTAATAGTTTCTTGTCTAGCAATTCTTTCTTGAGTCCTTTATGCCTAGTTCAATAATGATGGGATTTATGGATTAAGATTCTGAAATGCTACTCTGACCCAAACCCTGTCAAGGTGTTCTTTCCCCAACTTTCAACTGTAGAAAATGTAAAAAATAATAATAATATTTAAATTATTTCTAAGAAATTAACACAGGCTCCTAACAGTTTGAACTGCACAAGTAAATGTGATTTGCACAAGGAACGCTGGCATTCAAAAAAACCTATAGCAGTGAATGTTCAATTCTCTTTTCTACAAACCTGAGCCTAAAATATACGTCTCTGAATTTCCCCGGGAGTAGCAGAAGATGTTCAACAGTACCGAATACTTCTATTTATTAAGTAATATTCTAACACTCTGACCTGCTAGCCCACAAACTCAGAGAAGGACAAACATGTGGGCTTCAAGTAAGAAAAACCAAAAACAGAAGAAGAAAGGTTCCAGTGCAGATTAAACATGACAATCAGTTCAATCTCTTATGAAAGATTAACTGAGTATTTGGTATATACAAAAGAGATATTTAGAAAAAAATAACATTATAGGTTATATTGTCTTCTCCAATTCTCATATTCCTATGAAATAAGATTTTTGCTCATGTGTTATATAGAAACAGCCAAAAACAGAATAACAGTTTACAGAAGCTTACATAAGTAAAATATTAGAGGCAAACAGACACTGATTAATAAAAGAGTTATTGGATATATTATGAGAATAGAAGATTTCACAACATGAGTCATGTACATTTAAATTGCTCTTGGTTGCATTTTTTGAAATTTGAATACTGAATATTTTTCCCTCACATTTTACAATATATGGAGCATAAGAGGCTCTATCTCCAGGACATTAGTCACAAAGACGTCATCTGGAAGTCATATTTGAGTTCTAGTTTTAACTCTGCACTGCCATTAGTTTTAGGATAGCATGCACTTAGACTTCTTTGTTATTCCAATAGATTTAGAAAAAGGAGCATCATTTTAGATAAGAAAGAAAGAGGCTACCACATTTGTATCTTCAGAACCTGTATCCAATCAATATCAGAGACTGAGAACTACAGTTGCTTCTGCTGTCTTTATTGTAAGAAGTGAAGAAAAATTACTTCCCTTCTATATGTTTCAGCTTCTTCTTCAGAAAATAAATGTGACGGTAAAGATGTAGTACATAGAGATGTAGTTCTCTACTGCTGTAGAGAGAATATCACATATAATTTTTCATTCAATCAGTGTTTCTAACATTATAGATGAACTGGAGCCTATATTTGTTTTTAAACTTGGATACTTTGGGGACAACAACTTTATGATCTTCAATAATTCGAGGCTAAGAATTCATCCCACAATATAATTGATGATCCAAGCACATATATGTATCAAGTTGCCAATGGCAAACATCTTTGTATCAAGTCATGTGTTAGCTGAGATGTGAACAATAATTTAACTGATTCTTAGAACAATGGAAGAAGAAAAGGTAGTAAAGTCAAAAAACAGTTATTAAAATTTTTCTTCCTCAGCAAAATGTACAGGTACAATATATTCTGGGCTATGCATGAACGCTGAAATGATAAAAAGTGTAAGGAAAATGAGATTAACCTTGGATATAATTCAAATATACTTAAAGTAATGAACACCTTCTCTTCCAACAGATAGGTTAATCAGGAAATGAGGACTATTCCAATAAATATGCTTAGTCTTCACATTTAAAAAGCTTTACTGGTACAGTCCCAAAAAGAAACACTAAGAACAATTACAATAAAGCTTGAACATGGCTTTTATTTTACTTACTCATCTATACCAATAAAACTGACCATATATGTAATGTTACATGTGTTGCGATGATTTAGTGTTTTATGAGATAAATTGATGTTCTTGTAATGAAGTCTCTAGTTATAATAAGGTACAACAGAAAATAAACTCAATTATTAATTAAAAACCCATTAAATAATAAACCGTGAGGAGTATTTACTTGACTCTGATGAGACAACCATGTCCAATTTACAACCTGGTCAAACAGGAGTCTGCCACTAGTCAGAACACACAGATGAGTTTGTAATATTTAGTACACTTAGGTGACATTCCTATTGCTAGAGGCTTGAATTATCCAAGTAAACAAAAATATTCCTGGGATGCAAAACAAATACCAAGTTTTGTTAATTCCATTGTTCATCACCATGGCCAACACCAAATAGTAAGATTATCTTATGTAGAAAGACAGCTGCCTGGGTCAGGGATTTATCTCAGTGGTTCAAGAGCCTGGCTTGAAATCACAAGGGCCCAGGTTCAATCCCTGGTAATCACATACCACAGTGCCAGGCGTGGTGGCTCACGCCTGTAACCCCAGCACTCAGGAGGCAGAAGCAGGAGGACTGCTGAGTTTGAGACTGGCCAGGGCTACATAGTAAGCTCAGGCCAGCCTGAACTACAAAGCGAGACATTGTCTCAAAAATCTGAAAAAAAAAAAAAAAAGATAGAAAGAGTGTTCCCTGACTTCCTACCTCTCCATATCCCAAGGATCTTTCTGGCACTAAGTCACCCCAGCACCTCTCCAAAGTCCATCTTGACTTAGCAATGACTTTCCAGGCTTCTCTTTTTAGCCAGGGCTCACTGTTTTTGTTTTTGGTGTTTTTTGACCCTCTGCACCTCCCCAAACAAAAGCCAAGTATGTTAGTTACCTGATATATTCAAAGTATATCAGATAGCATAAACGCAAACACAATTATTCCATGACTTTTTGTCTCCTTAGCTAAGTAAAATAAATGTTTCTGCAAAACTTGCAGTATATCTTACATTTCTATGTTCCCATGTTGAACAACAATGAATAACAATTGCTCAGTAAATATCAGTTGTTTAATTCAGAACAGATAAGTGATTATTTGAATGTGTTCAATTAAAAACTAAAATATGTATGTGGATGCCAAGAACAAATGAAGTATGATAATTTAACCATAATTAACTACACCTTCTTATAACTGTTGCACAATAAACTGTGCAGAAATTTACCCCAAGGATCACTAGCCACCAATAACTCCATGTAATTTGTATCTTCAACTTGGCCCAGAAATAATCCCTTCAACCAACAGAGACAACTGGTCAATGGTATACTCATACCATTGAGTATACTCAAGGACTTGAGGAGTAAAAGAACTATTTTCACAAAACTGAGTCAGGCTGAGTTGTTCTTCTTCCTTTTTTTCCACTTATGTGGGCAGGTCAGAGGAACGTGCCTGCCTTAACTATTCAGTACATCCTCCATTTGCAAATGGTGCACATCACAAACAAATATCAAAATCAAAGAGGTGAAAATAGAGGAAAGTGAATGACAGAGGTTAGAAATAATATTGAGTACTATTCCTAGGATAGGAAATTTTGATAATGTTCAAGTATCTTATATAAAATAACTTAGTATTTTGGTATGTGTGTATATCCTAACACATGCTCCTCTACACTTTAAATAATCCTTAGGTTATTTTAATACCTCATGCAAGGTAAATATTGTACAGATTTGCTATTCTGTATTGTTCAGTAAATAATATCAATTCTGAAATATAAAGATGTTTACTACAAGCATTTCTTCATATACTTTTGATCTACATTTGGTTGATTTTATACATCTGGTATCAACAGATACAAAGGGCTGGGGGGGTTTTTTTGTGTGTGTGTACAAAAATTTTATTTAAAAATTAAAACACAATTTATTCTGGATATGCACACTAATAAGATAGAAATCTGGTCATTACAGTGATTAGATTTGGATGATATCCAGTCAAAACTCTGATCATGACTAAACTGGGTTATTACAATATCCTATTTGCTAGATTGCTGCTTTTCTCTCTTTTCTCTCAAAATTCATTGTCCATTAATAAAATAGAAGCATGGTTGAGAATTATGTTATGTTATGTTATGTTATGTTCTTATCACTTTATCCCTAAAACTGACTGATAGCTTTAACACTGCATTTTTTTTTAAATTCTAAATTCTTTATCATGGCTTAAGAACTACCACTAGATCTGGCCCTTGCAGATTTCTCAAGACCTCATTCAGCTCTACCCACTGAAAACTATGGAAGTGGAGTGATAAAGGAATTCCTACTCCAAAAAAAATAACAAAGGCAGCTGCCCTGATGGATTCTAGAATAGACAGATGTTTCTGAAAGGCATTTATAAAGTATCCCCTCGGTAAATAAATGTTTGAATGAAAGAATTTAGTAAAGAAATGAACAGTAGGCTTGAAGTCATTGAAGTGACCACAGCTCTTACACACTTTCTTACAGAATTTGTGAAGGTGACAAACTAATTGTTTTCAGGAGAACATGGATTTAAAAAGAAGAATTTTGGGAGTATCTATGCATATTCATTATACTAATTTATTAGCATATTTACTACCAAAACTGCAGAGATGCTATATTGGGCCCAGAAGGGGATTTTATCTTCCTGTCTTGGCCAGACACCAAGGGAAAGCACATTGAAGAGAGGAACTGTGGTGTCAGTTGTTAATATTTAAAGTGATGTAGAAGTTGGTGCACCTTAAAATGAATACTGCTCACACTTCCGATGAAAAATTAAATCCATTCTAATGATTCTGCACTTGCAATCTGAAACCTTAAGCATAGAAGCATCACCCCCAGAAAACAATGATTAAACAAACATGGAAAGGGTTTTCTCACTGTGAATTCACACTGGGAAGATTCCAATGTTCTCTCCTCCAGCACAGGAGTAACAAAACAGACTTTAACCTGACTCTAGTTTCTGTTTCTACTCAGAAAAAGTAAGAAGCCATGATGTTCTAGAAATATTCATTGAGAAATATCCAATCAATAATATCACAAGCATATTTTAGAATATCTATTCCATAAGACATTCTAGAAGAAAAATATTAGTTTGTAGTAAAAAAAATGTAAAAATATTTTCATCTTAGGCTTTTCCAAGATATATTAGCTTTGAGGGGCTCTGAATAGACCTATGTTAAAGAATTCTTTTTTAATTTTGTGCAGCAGGACAATCCAAATGTGGCTGGATATGGTGGGTTTTTAATATTATACTGTTTGACAAATGATTTATAGAACGGAAAACTAAATTAAAGAATTTAAGAGAGGGCTTAAATCAAAGTTAATAATAAATTCTTAGTTGTTTGATACCGTTTAAAATAATGTTATAATTAGTATATGCATAGTTAATATATATTTGATATATGTATTAGTTAAAATATATGTAATAATGCTATAATATATATAGTTAATATGCCCCACTATATGTGTAAATATTCAAAATGAAGAGGATTAAAGAAGTCTGATATTAAGTACTTTGAAATGTACATGTAGCAAGTAACTAATGATGTCAATTAAATCTACCAAGAAAGATCACTCATGCTTTATTTTCCACATAATTCTTTTCATGCATATGTGGCATTGCAGCCAGCACTCCAGAAAAGTAGTTAGAAGCCTTAATTTACAGCAAAAGATCCCCCAGTTGGCAGTTCAGAAGTAGTATATGTATATTATCACATCTCTCTTACGACCTTTACCCTTAGTAAGCCAATGCACTATGGTGCTCATTTGACAGATAGCCATAGGTACCTCAGGTTGTAGGGGATTAATTTTTAGAAGCTTATTAAGCAGAACAAGTGGATTCCACAGCTGGTGCACACACAGTGTAGACCTATAGCATTCCTCACTCCTAAAAAGCCAAACAAATGTCTTTTGTACAAATGCTTCAAAAACAAAAAAGGTTGCATATATTAAATTTTTAAAAGACCTAATGCTTTGTTATAGTATGAAATTTCCAAGTATTCAGACTACTTCAAAGACATCATTTTTTCACTGAAAAAAATCAAATCACATATTTTTCCCTTGTTTTCTCTTGTCTTTCCTTCTTTCCTTTCCTTTCTCCCATCACCCGTCCCTACTTCCTCTACCCTTTTGGATCTTTACTTCCTGTTTTACATTATTATACATTTTGGACTTTATTCACCCTTGCAGGTTCTGACACCATAGAAATTATTTGGTACTTACATATGTGTATCTCATTTATTCCCCTTAAGGGTATGGCCTCAATGTAATCCTTTTAGCTATTATTGTTTCTAATAATTCTTTCTTAAAATACACTGATAAGCCTAAAGGAAAAAAATTTAAAGATACTAATTTTAGAAATGAACAAAATAAAGTTTTTAAAAAATAAAATCACATCAGTGAGTGGTTACAAAGGTCATACAAATAGAAAGTAAATATGTCTGATTTTACAAATGAGCTAATATGATTGGGAAAAGGCAAAGATACAAAGCATTGATAAAGATGATACTTAAACAAGGGTGCACATGTCACTGTGTATATAAAAACTGCAACAATAAAATCAACTTTTAGATAAAGGATGATATTTAACATGTGCTTATGGAGTGGCCTTAGTCAAGTAAAGTGATGAAATAACACAGAGAAGTGACAAGTACAGAGATTTCAGGTCCTAACCCCACTTTAAGAACTTAGACTGGCCTTTCTTGTCTTTTTCATACTAGTGTTTCACATAAAGTTTGAATCACTATTTTAACTAGTTTTAAATACATTAGAAAATATGAGAACCAATATTTCTGTCAAGAGATGAAAAAAATAAAGCCATCAGAAGAGTAAATGTTTTTTAAATTCTTTGTTTTTAAGCAAAACACATGTTGGTACATTTTAGAAATACAGAATGGTCACATTCATCACAGGAATTTGTACTCCTACATAATAGATCTTGCTTCTCCTTTCTGTCCTAATCTCCTACCTTCCCTTTGACAACCTCCCTTACCCCCCTTATTTACAAAAACTGTGTTTCCATTTTTTCCTTCTATTCTCTGCCACCCCTCTTTGGATGAAGCAGTTAGTGCTTTGTCTAAGGTCATGAGTCCCTTACTGAATGTAGAGATTTTGTTGGGGCATCAATCATTATGTTGATCACTCCCTGTATATTCTTTCATGATTTTTTCTTGATGTTTGCAGAATCAAGAAGAACCAAGACCACTATCTGCATCATTCCTAAAATCCAAGTCCAAGACCAGTTACTGCCTACTATGTGTGTCTAAACAGTTGAAAGATTTCACAAAAGTGACAGAAAGGTCAAAAGGTACCAGAAAATGCATATTGTTTTATTTTTGTTTGGAGGAACTTTTTTACTTCTTCCAAGTAACTGACTCTTTTCTCTCATCAAAATGCATACTTTAATGGGCTAAGGATTTAGTTTGAGTGGTATTGCACCTATCTTGGAATAAGCAACTGAGTTTGATCCCCAGTACTTCAAAAAAAGACAGAAATGCATTTTTAAATAATTTTTGTATAAAACATACACAAAACTGAATTCAGAGTGATCAGAGGTGTCAGAGGCTCAAATGTATGTTTCATCTTAGAGAAGAACAAAATGTTAAAAATTAAGATGACCTGTACTGAACAGAAAAGAAGATAAATTGTTACTCACGTGGAAAAACAGTAGTAAAATGCCTCAATTCTGAGTCCTTGGAGTTATCTAAGTTTTATATGCTTTCTGTCTTAAATCTTTACTGTTTTTAGAATGTGCCTAATTCAAAAGATAGATTAAGAAATATAAAGGCCAGTACCTCTTACTTCCAATAGTCCTTCATGATGCACCTAAGGAAAGCTGCACACAGAGCAGAAAGTTTGGAAGGACATCGTGTCAGCTAAAACAAGTAGCTTAGACTTAATATGTGTTCTGGATTGACAAATTCATCCTAAAACCAGAATTACTGTAGGGAGATGTAGACTAAGGGAAGTAGAGTGGGAGAGACAGTATTCAGTGAAGGAGAGTGTGTTGCTTTTTCTCTTAATTATATTGTTTTACTAATAACTTGATAATGTAATGCACAGAATGGAAAATAAATGTACATTATACCATTATACCCAGTAGAACAAGTACAATCAGGAATGTTGATCTAAAGTATATTCCTGAAACAAATGTATTTCTGGAAAAATATATGAAAATGTAGTATATAGACAGCTGGATTGCTTAGCAAGATATGGACACTAGAATTTCTGATCTGTATAAGTTAAACATATTTATCCTAAAACTGAACTTATTATATTTTAACAGAGAATGGAGTCAAGATTGATTTCAATAATTCTGCTCAATTTGTGCATATATGGAGTATGTTCTCAAAATATATTATATTGCATGAAACATTTATATGAATGATATATTTTAGTCTTTCCAAACTAATATGGTCATTATATTTTTTCTAGTATATGCTGATAGTGGAAAATAACTCAAGCTGTACATATGGCACATGCCTGTAATTACTGTACCAGGGAGGCTAATGCAGAAAGATTGCTGTGAAAGTCAAGGCCAGCCTGGGACACAGAGTGAATGCAAAACCAGCCTAAACTACATGGTGAGATCTTGTCTCAAAAAAGAAAAAAAAAAAAAAAAAAGAACTCCTATCAAATACGTTTCTTCTAAATTCTTTCCATCAGACTGAACTATGTGAAAAATCCATTTTATGGTAAAATATTTAAACACTGATAATGTCATATGGTTCAAGCTCATAGGAAAAAAACATGCTTTTTAAAAAAGCCATATTAGGTCACGTTTTCCAATCTCTTAAACTAACAAATATATTTCCACAAATGTACCATTCTAATAATTCAATCAAATTTGAGCACCTGCAATATCTACACTCAACTGTTTACAAAAGTAGAACTAATCAAAGCCAACTTGCTTCCCTATAGAAAAATGATGCAGATAAATCTCTAATGGTAGGAATAAACTAGCATGTGTGCCTTGTTTCTTACCAGAAAAGGGTTTGGTTTCCAAATGGATAACCAGAAAATTAATTGCTCCCAATAATAGCTAGTATATTTAATCAATGCTAAGTGCTATGGTATGCCATTCTTCCTCTTGTAATTAAGTTAGGCTCATTTGTTCCCATAAAGTACCACATAAAAGGAAGTTGAATTACATGAATAGTGTCAGAGTCATCGCGTGAAATTGCAAATCTCTTGTCCTCTTGGTTCCAAATTTGTAGGTCCATTTTTATTGGTAAATAATAACGTAACTTTGCAAACTTATGTTACAAGGCTCTGGAAATAATGTTTCCCTTCAAGGTACAGATTGGCTATAGGGCTTGACCCCTTGTTTTGGGATGTTAATTATCAACTCAGCAAAATGCGATTGTGCAGGATATAAGCATGATAACTTGTGTTGTTGGGTGGTTCTAATCTGTTTTTCTTACATCTTGGGCTTCTGTAAAACCTTCTCTGTAATTTAGATCATAGATATCAATGCTATCTCTGGTATAACTGTAATCCTCTATCGTGCAACCTTAATTCCTGACCAATTATGTCTGAAAGGGGAATGACAGACATCTTGAAATGAAGTCACATTTCCCGAAGTCTGCGATGTAATATCATAGTTTATAATTATTCTGCTTTTGTATGAATGTTTCACATCACAGAAGTACATCCACTGTAGTGTGTCTGACAATTAAGCAAAGCAAGGTATATTCATCTTCCAAGGAATCTTCAAGGAGAATTATGTTATCAGAAAAATATATTTAATGGTTCAGTATCACAAATGAGAAGTCACAAAGTCAAAACTAGTCAAAGACAACATACAGGGAATAAGGACACAATCCATAGAATGAAAGAATATATTTGCAAACAGTTCACCTGATAAATGAATGTAATATAAAATACACAAAGAATTTACATTAGGAAAACAAATAGTACAATCAAAAAGTTAGCCAAAGAATTTAACATGTATCTTGCAAAGAAGAAATGCATCAGAAATACATTCAAATGCTGGCCTGGGATGCAGCTCCATGGTAGAGCAATTGCCTAATACACATAAGACCCAGAATTCAGTCTCTAGCACTGCATAGCAAAACAAAAAACCCACAATATTTCACTCCATGTATCAGTAAGAAATACAACTTAACCCAAAAATTCAATAGATACCACTACACACCTATTAAAATGGGAAAAATCTCAAACACAGAGCAACACATGCTGATGTGAAGCAACAAAAACTCATTCACTGCTAATGGGAATTCAATATGATAACTTGGTTTTGGAGAGACTTTGGCAGTTTCTTGCACAACTGAACATTCTTATTATATGATCTAGCAAATTTGATATATGAAATGTATCACTGCATGGTATTTACCCAAAGTTACCAAGTTACATCTCTTCCAGATCTGCACACAGATCTTAACATCTTTATTCACAATTGTCAAGCCTAAAGATCAAGCCAGATGCCCTTCAGTAGGTGAGTGGAGAAGTGAATTACACTATAGCCAGATAATAAAACCTTATTCAGCACTAAAGATCAATGAGCCATGAAAAGACAGGGAGGAAACTTAAATGTATATTAATAAGTAAAGGATGCCAATCCAAAAGGACTCTATGACATTCTAAAATAATAGAAAACTATAGAAAAAAGAAGAAAGATAATGGGTGCTGAGGACTGGGGAAAGGCAAGAGAACACTCAGCAGAACATAGAGGGGTTTTACGACCATAAATATATTCTTTAAGACACTATGGTGATAGACTTGTCATTATACATTAGGCCAAATCCAGAGGATTACAACAACTTAACATAAACTATAAGCTTTGTGTGATAATCATGTGTCCATATAAAAGGTACCTCTCCAGGGAAGTGGGCTGAGGTCAAGAGCTGTTTGGGAGATCTCTGTAATTTCTTCTCAATTATTCACTAAAGACAAAACTGCTCTTAATAATAATTAAGACTATTTTTAAAAGCAAGAAGAACAGAAGAAAAAATACTACTGTTGAGATATAAACAAATATCAAAAAGGTATGATGGAACGCTATGATATATTATTTAATGTGAAAATATATGACAGTGCACAAAGCAAAACAGTATCATAGAACTGTAGTAAAAGTGATTTTAAAAAGAAAAGAAATACATCTTAAGCAAAGAAAATAAAGTGCTTGAAGTTAGCTAATAATTTGCTCAGGTAAACTTCAAACTTAGGTTTTCTGACTTTAAAGCCCATGTTCTTAACTGTTTATCATGCTGCCATGTCATTTTGACAATCGTACATGTACATTTCTACTAAAATGTGAAAAAAATAAAGTCATGACTTCCCTCAGGGTTCTGTCCTAAGAGCCATCCTGGACAGACTATCACCAGGTCTGCTGGTATGGTCTGCCCTGAGCCTCCACTTTAGGATTTATTGAGCTTTAATCATTCCATCTCCTTGTATGATAGATCTCCACTTAGCTCAGGTATTTGCAAAGGACTCTGAATGAAACATACTCTGGCTTTAATTTCATCTGTTTTATAATCTTTTGAAAAAAGATTTGAAAAGCCCTAAAAAGATCCAATGACAAACTAAAACATGAAATGTAATGCTTCTAAGATAATATACATTGGGTGATAGAATTTGGAGAGCTTATTAGATATCCCTGAAGTGTTGCTTAAGCTGGGACTGAATGAAAGAAAGGAGTTAATTAAATGAATTGGAAGAAGTAGAGTATTTCATCCTAGGAATTAGCATATGCAAAGAACATCTAATTGGAAGAAAAGTAAAGGGAGACTGAAAGTGTTGCCAATGCACAGAAAGGGAGTTAGAGCACAGCTCCTCAGAAGATCAGACGGGAAGCAAATGTCATTCATCTGGAGAATTTCTTACAGGAGTTTTATGTTTTGCATCATCATTTTCTATTCCATATGCATAAATCTTATTTATTCATAGTAATCATTTCCTAACAAGATCAGATGAGAGAATTATTTACAGGAATCCTCCACAGATATTATGACAGATTTAGGCACCCAGACTATTAATGAGCTGGTATTAAAAATGAATTACAACATGACGACATGTTGTAAGTGGCTTGAGTCTAAATCAAAAGAGTCTGTGATAAAATTCAGGACAGTTTGGCCGGGGATTTAGCTCAGTGGTTCCGGCACCTGTCTTGCAAGCGCAAGGACCCGGGTTCGATTCCCCGGTAACCACATACAATACTGGGCATGGAGACTCACTCCAGCAACAACCAGTACCACATAGCACAGTGCCAGGTGTGGTGGCTCACGCCTGTAATCCCAGCACTTGGGAGGCAGAGGCAGGAGGATTGCTGTGATGTGAGTTGGAGGCTGAGCTCAGGGCCAGCCTGAACCACAAAGTGAGACCCTGTCTCAAAAAAAAAAAAACCTAGAAAAATAAATAAATAAAAATTCAGGACAGTTTGATTACTAGATAGTTCTCCAGGAAATAAGCTCTGGCCTTAAAACAGGAAGGCCGTGGTGACAGTTATCACATACAGCAGGTGTGAATGGATACGCACTTCGCAGGGAGAGAGATGTCACCAGATCACAGCACATCTCCAACCTGAGACATTTTTGCTTTCTTTTTCATTTAAATCTTTATTGTTACATTTGAATACACATCATTCTCATTCAATTCTCATTCAACATTGAGAATTTGTACCAGAATATGACATGACTTCATTCTTATTTTTTCCCCTTTGCCCCCACCCTGCAATCCCCCACCCCCTATATACATGATCTTTGTTTCCTTTTTTTCTTTACTATTGTCACATTATTTCCCCTCATTATTTCCCCCTACATCCTCTTTCCTGTTAAATATTTTCTGTTTCACAATCTCAGACTCCCCCTTTTGAACTGAGTCTTTAAATTTGGAGAGCTGATTTGTTAAAGCTCTTTATATACTCTAGAGAGTAGGCTTTTGTTTGAGAAACAGCTGGTAAAATTTTTCCCTATATTGTTGACTGTCTTTTCACTCTTCCAGTGGTTTCTTTTGCTGTGCAGAATCTCTTTTTTTCATTGAAATCTTTATTGGTGCATTACATATACACATTATGATCGCATTCAACAATGAGAATTTCCACCTTGAGACATTTTGACTTCCCTGGACCACTGCTTCCATTTTTTTGTCAATGTTCCAATCAAAAAATATGTCAGATCATGACTATCATCTGGTCTTTCTTCTGAAATTTATGCTAGCAGTTACAGAAAATACACGGCAGCTTTCTGTATCCTCTTTTCCACACATGCGTGAAGTGCCGCAGTCTGGATTTCAGGTTCATTATGAGAAGGAAGAGACATCGTAGATATGTACACAATTTAATTGGGCATTTTAAAGTTCCATGTCTGGACATTTTGCATCACTCTGCCTTCTCAATACAGCAGTCACTTATTCTGGTGTGTGTGTGTGTGTGTGTGTGTGTGTGTGTGTGTGTGTGTGTGTGTGTGTGTGTGTGTGTACAAACTAGGGATCAAATCTGGACCTCGTACACTCTAACCAAGTGTTCTACCGCTAGCATACACTTCCAGCCCTTGCCATAAACTACTGAGAAGAGAAAGGCAAATTCTACAATGACTCTATTTCTGCTGGTGTGTAAACTACAAAAAATACTTAATTTCAAAACTTCTTGGTGACAAAAATTGTACATGAATTTCAATAAGCGCCTAACATATATGCTTAAAGTGCTTTAAATTCTATTTCTGAATGTGACTTTCCATTCTGAAGTCTGTAAATAAAGTTAGTCACTAAATATATATTTTAGCGTGGTTAGAAAAAATATTGAAAGCAGTTCTAAGGGCATATCTTCATTTTAATGTCAACTGATTATTATATAATTCCTGTGTGCCAGTCTGTATCTAATCTGATTCCCTTGAGGGAACATATTACAAATGTAATCAGAAAAAAAAATCTATGGAAAATAGCTTTCACTGAAAACTCATTCCAGTCAGTAACAATTGGTGGCATTTGCTGTATGTTAAGATAATTATCCATATACATATAGACTTTGTTTATATTTCTCACATTCCTATTGTTTATGAAAATGCTATTTTTGAAAACATATAGATTTTATTTAAAGTGATTAAAATATAGACAAAAGGATCTGTTCCTCACATCAGAGTGTCTATGCCCACATGGGGGGTCTGGAAGGATGTCCGTGTCCTGGAGCCTCAACATCTTATCACCGCAGTTTTAGAGCAAATGTCCAGCTACAGGGTTCCCAACAGGCCAGACATGGCCACTCATCTCAAAATGCCAATCAAAGAGAGGAGCAACAGGGAACGTCAGGAAAGGAGCTTCAGTCAGCAAGGCCATGGTACCAAGGACAGATAAGAGGCTCCACATCTGTCTTCCAGAGGTTTGCCTCTGCAAACTCTGGGAGTTTATGGAAAAGGGAAACGAAGTCATGGGTTGAAGTTTTGCATAGCTGACAGAATAGGTAATCTTGATCCAGATCCAGCCACAGTCAGGGAGATCCCTTCTCAGGGTTCATTCTGCAGGAGTCAGGAGATCCAGATCGCTAAGGAGACAACACAGTGTTCATTGTGAAATTACGGTTCCTGGGGCTGGGAAGTTAGCTCAGTGGTTCCGGCGCCTGTCTTGCAAGCGCAAGGGCCCAGGTTCGATTCCCTGGTAACCACATAACAATACTGGGTGTAGAGACTCACACCCAGCAGCAACCAGTACCACATACCACAGTGCCGGGCGTGGTGGCTCACGCCTGTAATCCCAGCACTCGGGAGGCAGAGGCAGGAGGATGGTGATGTGAGTTTGAGGCTGAGCTCAGGGCCAGCCTGAACCACAAAGCGAGACCCTGTCTCAAAAAACCTAAAAAAAAAGAAAACAGAAAAAGAAATAACGGTTCCTGCTTGGGAGGACGGGGGAGTGCCTGTTGCGAGGTCACTGTTCTCTCTTGGAAGGGACACTCCATTATGGGTGGTCTGCAGGGCCCTGCTTTTCCTGGAATCTGAGCTGAATGGACATTTAAAACAGTGATTATGCTTCAGTGGGGTGGGGACCAGACATTGTAAATTAAACACCAGCAACTGCATGACCCTGCAGATCCTGAAAATTATTTCAGTCCCTCTTATCATCCTGTCTTCAGACTTAAGGGTGATTTTTAAAAAAAGGCCAGCAAAACTGTGGGCTAACAAAACTCCTATTCCTAGAATTCCAACAGATGTTTCTTTAAAAATCAATCTTACACTTAGCTGAGCAAGGACCTCACCCAAACTTTTAAGGTGATAAAGGTGTCAAAAACAAAACTGAAAGCTTCATTCTGCTTTTAGTTTCCTATTGAGCATTTGCGAGTTCATTGTCGAAGGCCTGGTTATATCCTCACAGTCCCTTCATTATTGCTTTTCTACATAATTTAAGTTTGGATGTGGCAAAATCAAATCTCTGTTCGCAGGATCAACAGCATTCAGCTCGTTCTTAAGCTTAGCGCTTCACACGCATCTAGAGGAATTTATCTTGGCTTGGGGGATATATATGTATGTATACATATATGTATATACATGAATACATATATATGTACACATATACACATATGTATACATGCAGTGGTTTATATAAAATATATAATATGCATAGTATATATGATAAAAGATTTTAACATAAAGAAAATAGAGGGTAGCAGATTAAATATTACCATATCAATAGGCTCAGCATAAACTGACCTTTAATGAATGCCTGGAGTACCTAAAAATTCCTTAAAGACTCTCTTCCCTCTCCCCTCTCTGTTTCACTCTTTCCTTCCCTCCTTCCCTATCTGAGGTTGCGTGTTATAGTTCCTTATCTTCCTATGTTCAGAGTGAGCCAGAATAATTCGGAATCACTGAGAAGAAGACAATGTTTCCATTTATCCTTTTTAATCGATAATACATATTTTTAGCCTCAACAGATTTCCACAAATTCAACGGATTAAACAATGTAAATATTCTTTTGCAGCTGTGGAGATCAGAAACTCTTAGTAACTTTCAGTTTCACTGAACTGAAGAGGAAGGGTCATCGTGCCATATTCCCATGAAAAGCTCTACAGAAGAAACTCTTCCAGAACTTCGCCCAGAAGCTAGGACCGTGTCCCTAAGATTCCTTGGCTCCTAACCCCTTCCTTCCTCTTCACAGCCAGAGATGTAGCATCTTTCCTGTCTGAAACTGCTTCCTTATGCTCCCATCTGCTTCAGTCAGACAATTTTCTTCTCTCATGCAGCGTCATCTCCCCATCTCAAAATCACATCTGCAAACTGCCTTTTGTCACACAAAGTGAATTCACAGTTCTGAGGTTAAGACTCAGATGCTTGGGAATCATTACTTTCTGGCTGTTTCTGAGTCCAGTCCATCATGATTTAAAGTCTGTCCTTGGTAGTAAAGTTGACAGTGACCATAAACAGAAATAATACTCTTTCTTTCTCTCTCTCTCTAGATGTTCCTTGTTTCTCTCTCTAGATGTTTCTTTTATTCTCTACAATAATACTGGGGAATTTTGTCCCTCCCACTTTAAAATGGGCTAGGTTTTAGGACCTTCCTTCCTGCCTGAGTCTTGAGATGTCCACAATTCTGTGGCTTTACATAGGTCACTTGTCAGAGAATTTATCAAGTTTTGAAAGCAAGAGTTATGATACATAAACATGTGACACATATCCATTCTAACATGTATTAAAGAGACTTGGTACACTCTTTAGATTC
Source organism: Petromus typicus (assembly GCA_004026965.1). Taxonomy (NCBI): domain Eukaryota; kingdom Metazoa; phylum Chordata; class Mammalia; order Rodentia; family Petromuridae; genus Petromus; species Petromus typicus. The sequence continues at coordinate 117,485 of PVIR01000648.1, read as the reverse complement.
CCTGAACACTAAACTACCACATGACTAATTTTTAATTCCACTCTAGAGTTTCTTGTTCTAAATATTTCTAATGAATCATTTTACCTTCCAGTGGCCCCTGGCTTTGTCAACAGAATGAATTAAATCAAGTGAGCACTTTACTATTCCAAGCACGTCTTTCTACATTTCTATTTAAATTTTGATTATGAATATATTCATAGCTAATGAGACAAGTAATGAGTAAAGAAAAAAACAGGAAGGTAAAAATATACATTTTTCTTTGGTGTTTCTTAATGTTTTTGGATTACTTTTTTAAAACCATGGTTTAATTTTTGTCTGTCCACTTCAGCCACTCCTACACACCAATAGTAAAAGATAATTTCTTTCATTATACACCTACCACCTACTAGTAAATGGGTCGCCTAGCATCTGACTGACAGAAGGTGGAGTTAGCAGGTTGTAACCACTTAATAGTTGGTGTCAGAAGTGAAAGAAGTTACATATACACAACTGTTTTGAAAGGCATACACTCAAAACCCCATAAAGAATTCTACACAGCACGCTGAGGCATTTCCGCCTTGAAGAAAAGCAGGAGATGTTCCTATTGGTGCCCCTTTTCAGAAAGTGATCGGAAATCTCTAGTGATAGAATCCGTACTGTCTATAAACCATGACTCTAAAGTTTCATCAGTTTGTCATCTAATACCACCCAGAAAGAGCTACCCCTTTACTCATTATCTAGCACATAATAATCCATTCAATAAACTTACTAAGTGGTCACCAGAATTATATTTAGTTTAAGAATCTTAAGTCCAAACCAAGAGGAGAAAAATAGTTAAGTTAAAGCCACATATTTAAAAAAAAATAGCAGCAAAATAAGTATGTATGAAAGACAGAAAGCACTTGAGACTACAACTGATTGGTGGATTCAGTAAGAAAATTCAGGTGAAATAAAACTTTGATATAAGTCAGTTAACAGAGGGAGAAGAGCCTAGAACAAAAGTTATTGCTTGTTTTCACTTCAAATTGTTCAAAACAATAAATAAGTCTCTATTTTAAAGAAGTCTTTCTGAATAATGAGTCTGAGCTGAGAAGAACTTTGTTCTCCGCAGTTTAGTCTCCCTAATCTTGACATGAGAGAAAGTTATCTGTCATAATGAAATCACCAAACATAAATTCACCTAGGAGTTTAAATCCAAACTTTGGACATGACTTATCTATACCTAAGTGGTTCTTATTGCTCAAGTTAAATGTGAACTTATGTGGGACACTCCATGATTGTCAATGTTATTTTTGTCTTTGAAGCAGGAATGTTGTGGTGTGTATGTATGTGTGGGAGTGGGGGTGGGGGGTGTGTGGATGTGATATTTCTGTTCAACTAGTACATTAATTTTCTGCCACAAGGAACAAATACAAGTGAGGGAGCATTTCTTTATGTACTTAGATCAATTGATTCAAATTAACAGAGATTGACCTGCAAGTTTCTATTGGGTGCCCAAGGTCTGAGGGTGCCACTAAAGAAAACCTGCTACTGTAGTCTGGACAACAGGGCACACTGCTGCACTGGACAATAGGGACCCCACTCATGCCAATGTGAAACACAATGAAGTGTCAATGTGTAATGGTGCCCTTGTCAAGGAGTTGTGTTATTACCACAAAACCTAGTCTCAAGGTCGGACAGAACTAAATTTGAGTTCAAAGTCTAACACCTACTTATCATGTGACCTAGGCATATAATTCTTCAGACTAATCTTTTGTTTTTGAATGGAATCATATTAAGATTGAGTAATGTAGCATCAATTAAATGTAAGCTTAGGATATAATATCTATAATAAAATGAACATTCACTATAGCTTTTAAAACAGCTGAAAGAAATGTTTGGTTTCTTATAGGTTGGGTAAATTATATGAGAATGTGTGTGTGTGTGTGTGTGTGTGTGTGTGTGTGTGTGTGTGTGCATGTGTGTGTCTGCATATGTCTGCATGTATGTATTCTAATTTAGGACTCTGCACCAAATTATTTACATAACCTCCTCCATCCTACCCAGTAGATTTTTATTACTAATACTAACTCCAAACAGAAAAGGGAAATTATTGAAAGTTAATCTCTTTTAGCAAATTGTGCTACTGCCATAACCAAAAACAATAAGCATCAATTTGACGTGTTTGCTGTATTGGTGGGTGGAATGATATAACCTTAATAAAATAACCCAAGGAAGAATTTCAATTTTTTAATAAATATTTGGATTCTGCATAATGTTTTTTAGCTTGCAGATCATCTTTATGTGAGATGATTAATTTTTAAAAAAACACTTAAAAATCAGTTGAATGTGGAAGGTATGGATGGAATTATGTTCCCCTATGTGTCACAGTCTGACCCTTAAAAAATATAAATGTGTTTGAAGACTGGGGTCTCTAATAGCTTAATTAGGTTGAAACAAAAGAATCAGAATGAGATCTACTCCAATGTCCATTCAAGAAGAAAAGATCAGGAAAGAGACACACAGAAAGAAGTCCTTGTGAAGACAGGGAAGATGGCCATCCTCAAGCCAAGGAGATAGGCTAGACCTCAGACTTCGAACCTCTAAAACTGAAAGAAAGTTAACTTTTGTTGAAACCACATATATTCTGGTATTTTCTGGAGTAATCAACAAATGCAATATGTTATGTTATGTCAGTTTTAGCAATGAGGCTACTATGATCTTTTTTTAGAATGACCAGAGCTCAGCCATCCATGGTCAACAAACTGTTGTCATGACAGAAGCACAACTTTCCATGTTTCCATTCCACAACATGCTTCTTGTCTTAACAGTAAGATTTCATGTGAGGTATCCATACTCAGATAAAAAAATCCATAGAGCCTAAGAAATACTTGTACAATTGAATCCACCATCTTCATTTATAAACTACTAAAATGTCTTCGTGGACAAGGAAGATAATACTACTGAGGAAGCTGTACTCTTAATGATGTTCTCAGATGACTCTTGACCCAAATAGCCAAGCCAAATTTGGGGATTTGAGCGACAGATACTGAATAGAATAGCGCTTTTGAACTGGATATAATAAAATCTAATTTTAGCTCCACTTCATAATTTTCTTAGTACTTCTGAACTTTAGCTTCTCCACATATCAATAATGGGCTATGGTTGCTGCAGACATTTGAATACAAACATGTCGTGCTGTATGTATATATTTATGTATGCAGCGCATTTTGAGACTTTTTCTCTTTTGTTTGGGTTTTCTGTTGAGACACTGTTTATGGCTGAGAATCTGAATGAGGCATTTATTCTCAGCAACTTGGCCTGTGTTGACTCCTCATCCTTGGCAGTCCTAGCCACAAAAAGCATCCAAGGGCCTCCGTGCCATATGGAAATGCAGTCATCTTGGTTCACATTTGCCTTGATGGTTCATGATAGTTCTTTCAAAAAGTTATCAGCTCAGCAAGAAAATTATTTTCTGAAGCCCCAGTAGGATACTCAGATTCTTTCCCAAGCCAGGTTTCTGGTCCAATAGCAATTCTTCTGTCTTAATTTGCAGCCAAAATGTACAGAGACATTTTACAAAGTGCTTGGGAAATTACATTCATATGATAAGCCAAAATCTCATATTGAGTTAACATTTCATTTATTTCTGGTAGAAATTTCTCAGGGTACTCAAATCCCAGGCCTTAAATTATAGCACATATGTGAGTACCAATCATGGCAAATTTCTTCTCTTTTGTTTCAGACAGTGAAAGCCAGAATCAGCGAGACAATCTTACATTCCAATAAATTGCCAACCAAACAGAATGAGATTCACTCATTATTCTTTCTGTCACTCTGTCCTGAGCAATCAAAGTCCAATCTGTTTGCCTTTCAGCACTTTGTAAACCATCCACCCATGCTCTGCTTTCCTCCACCTTTCTCACTCTCTTGAGAGTTGAACAGAACAACAGTTTCAAGAAAATTCTATTCTCCTAGATATCTAGCAACTCCTCATAACAAAGCCTTACCAAGGGACAAGAGATCGATGAATGGAATACTGAGTTCCTATCGGCCACACTAAAATAGGTAATAGCATTCTCCAGTCAACCAAATAAACCCAAGATTCTGAATAACACCCTTCAAATAATACTTTAAGCAAAGACTCTGAGTACTTTATTTGAGATGAATCATCACCCAATCTTGGTTTGTTAGCCATTATTCATAGATAATCTGAGAAAATACATGGAAAAAATTCATGTTAGTTTTCCCATTGCTGACAAAATACTTGACACCTTAAACAAAAAGAGGGAAGACTTAAACTGGCACATGGCTTTAGGTAATCATCTGAGACAACATCATCCGGGACCAAAAAGACCTATACCCTCCAAAGCCATGCCCCAAGGATACACTTCCAACCATACTCCCCTCCTAACTGCACATCCAGAGACCAGCATCAGTCAGGAATGAACTGATTAGAATAGTACCTCGTGACCCACCCAAGGAAGTTCTTAATCCAATCACTTTGATAATTAAAACTAACTGGCGCAGATTAATACCTAACAACAGGAATAGTTTATCCAAAATTCCATACAGGAAGGAGAAAAGAGTATTCTTACAGAAATAAAAGTCTCATAGCAATTTTAGGTTTTGGAACCCTCCCTCTGTCTGTGACTTGTCTGTTAGCTAGAAACAGTTTTGGGGTCCTGCATTCTAAATATCTATTTTAAATTACCATATGTGGTCAGACAATTTAAACTTGAGATTTGCTTATAGATAACATAGAATACTGTGTACTTTACAGTTTGTTTTCTTCTGTTTTCTGTCATTCTCTGTTAAAACATGCATTATTTGCTCCAAAGAAATCATTTAAACAAAAATATCTCTTAGAGCATCTTGGGCCATTCTTGTTTAAGAAATATTAATTACACATACACTGCATGTTCACCAAAATGATTTAAAGTGCTTACATGGTGAATAAGTTCTCTTCTTCATAAAATCTGCATTTAGTGAGAGACAAATTCACATACAAAATTTATTTTGGCATAATGCAGAAATTTTAGAGTTCCACACAGGACACTGTGGATGTAGAAAATATGTTAAAGCTCCAGTGGGTGTTAGAAGTAAGCATATGTGGAAAGATTTTTAAAGAGTTAACAGTTGAAATCAGAGTATATTTAGAATGACCAAATATCTGGTAAGAAAAGAGGATGAAATTTGAGCAAGAGAAAATAGTGCAGACTTCATGCTGGATCTATAACACACTATCCTTGAGACTGTTCACTCTTAGGAATGACAGAGGGAGAGATTGAAGAAGCAAAGCATGAGTCACAGAGAGGCAGAATGCTGGTCCATAAATGTAGACCTCACTTTCACGATGCTGAGCCCCCAGGGAAAAGTTCAAAATGGGAAAGTGGTAAATTCCACTTGAGCCTTGGAAAGTCCATTTTGCAAATGATGTGAAGGGTAGATTTGTAAGGTGAAAACGATTTGGTGCAAGGAGACTAATTAGGATGTTCTTGTAACACTTTACGTGAGAGCTAATGAGGACTTCAATTCTCGATAGAGATGTAAATATACAGAAATCACATTTTTGAATTATTCAATAAACAGTTTAATTTCTTTTGCCAAAGGAAGTCAATCCTGAATATAAGTCAACAAAAAGAAGAGACATTTTTAGGCATATACTACACATATTAAATAGATCTGCCATAGTTCTTTGTACTTTTTTTTAAGTATTTCATGAAGTACAATCTTTTGCTAAAACTCACTGGATAGTCACACATTATTTAAATTATAATAAGTAATAATAAACTGTACTTTGGCAATGTGCCCATTTGTCTCTCTCCCTCTGTAGCTCCCATTAAATAGAAAAGTAGATATCTGCTAAAATGTTTATACTTGTCCCTGACCCTACTGAGATCTTTCTGCTGGCAGATGGGTTTTCCTTGTTAAATAAAAAAATTAAAATATGAATTTGACTCTAGTTGCACTGAAATATGCATCATTTTTCAGCCACCTTACTGTAGAAAACTCATCTTACCTGTCATCATCTTATTTCAAGCCCTGAATTCTGGGCAGGCATTATTATGTCATATTAACAGTTACTCTTGGGAGCCATTGCTGATAAAATGTCCAAAACAATTTAGTACATTTGATTCAGCAGCTGTGCTATTTTGGAAGCTCCTTTTAGACTCATAAAAAAAGATAGATTGAGCCCAAAATACTACTTGCCAAAACTTCAAGAGTTGGGATTCTGATTTCACTCATGTTAGGAAGCCAGAATTCAATGTCTACAACACATATGGAAATTCTAGTTTTAATTCCTTTGACAGATATGGTAAGGAAAACAGGTTTGCATGTTTGTAGTTAAATCCACGTTGCTTGGATTTACCCTTCATTTCAGGTTTTTACCCAAGCAAAGGGTAAAAGAACATTGTCTCCTTCCCTTGACTTCTGAGCCACTTGGATTATCAATGCAGATAATTTCTGGCATTGTGGAGTGCTGAAACTGTATCTTCTTGCAAGTCTTTTCTAACCTACTGGAGCATTAAAAATTTGTAAATATTTATGGGGAAGGAAAAACTAATAGCATATAACAACTTTCCCTGTGCCCTTTCAAAGACCTTGTCAGGCAAGCCACAGATCCTTAAAACACATTCATATATTTAACTGATGTCAACTGATTTTGCCAAAAACAGAGATGGAAAATGACACAGACTGCACACCTGACTGAGACTATTTAGAGGCACTATATTTGGTTTGTACAAAGAGAAAAATACCCAAGCAACCATGAATGAAAAGAAGCATACTATTTATAGAGCTCTTGCAGTAAATATTGTTTTTAAATCCCTTTCATCACTCTCAGAGATAATTGTTATTTGAAGATAATTATGCCCTTTGGCATATGAGAAAAGTAAAGGTTAGCAAGACTTCATAACACGTTGTATGTCATACATCATGTGTCCAATGTGCATTTTGAATCAGTCTTCTTAATTCAGCACTTCAGGAATGGGAAGGTGGGTGCTGTCGGATATACTAATTTTGACAAGTAGTCCTTTTAATGCACTGAAATTATAAACTGCTATACATTCATTTTTTAAAATAAGTGCTATAAAGTTAGTGCAAAAAAAGTTGGAACAGATATTTATGCCCACTTTGAGTCTAACTCACTTTCTGATACCTGCTGTTCTGCTGCTATCCAGCCTGGGGCTAAATCTGAGCCTAGGGAACGTTCGAGAATAATTATGGAAGTCACGAGGACTAGAGGAAGAATGGATGTCCTCCACTCAGAGGGTATCAGAAAAAAAGAGATATGAGATCATACACCTACAACTGAAGTAAATTCTAGAAAGCATCATAAATCACTCTAGGCAAATATTTTCTTTGAAAAATTAACAGTAACTCAATGATTTATATCTAATTGTTTTAATTACTAAACAGATTTAGTTATTTTTTAAATTTAACTATTTTTAAAAACTCTACATGACTGATAACTTTTTTCTTTTTAAAAAATTTTTATCTTTATTAGTATATTATGAATACACATCATAATCGCATTCAACATTGAGAGTTTGTACCAGAATGTGACATGACTTGATTCTCATTTTTCCCCTTTCCCCCCCTCCCTGCAACCTCCATCCCCTATATACACAATCTTTGTTTTCTTTTTTCTTTATATTACCACATTCGTTTTCCCCTCATTATTTACCCTTACACTCTCTTTCCTTTTAAATATTTTCTACTTCACAATATCAACTATACATGCTACAACTCATGTACAACTTCATTTTCTCATACCAGAGAAAAGACACGATATTTACACATTTGTGACCTGTTTATTTCGTTTATGAGGACATCCTCAAGGTACATCCATTTGAGTATGAATGACTCAATCTTATCGTTTTTAATGGCAGATTAATACTCCACTCTATAAAAGAACCACATCTTCTTTATCCAATCTCCAGTTGGTGGACATTTGGGTTGTTTCCAAGACTTAGCAATCACAAACTGAGCTGCTATAAACATGGGTGCACATATTGTAAAGTTATGATTATACTACTTCATTATCCATTCAATAAATGCAGAATTTCAAAAAAGTATTATGGTCTTCACCTTGGCTAACCATTTTGGAGAGGGAAGATAATGAACTAAAGCAATGGAAAGACTAGAGGGTATTTAGGCCCCAAGATAATCTTTTGAGTTTAGATCAAGATGAGACACTGAATTCCTAGTTAAACACTTTGCCATTTTTTTCAACATGTTTCGGAACATGTCTGCATTTGCATTTAATATACTGAATTTTTAAACATGTGTTTTTAAATAAGTAAAGCATTAGATTTAATTGTGTGCATTACATAAACATAAGTAAAGAATTTCTTAGAGTGGGTATGTACATACATTTAAATATGGTACATTTAAACATCAGTTATAAAAACAAAAGCATCACAGAATCATTAATTTAGAAAATTAAAGTCATCCTTAATTTAAATATAGGTGAGAGTTACAGAAATGGTCAAGATTGTTAGACTGATTAGCTGTGAGGAAGGAATACTTTGTTGTTGTTGTTGTTGTTGTTGTTGTTGTTTTGGTTTGGTTTGGTTTGGTTTCTTTTGGGGTTTTTTGTTTCATTTGTTATTTTTTTGTTTTTGAAACAGGGTCTCACTTTGTAGTTCAGACTGGCCCTGAGCTCACTATGTAGCCCAGGTAAGCCTCAAACCCACAGCAATCCTCCTGCCTCTGCCTCTCAAGTGCTGGGATTACAGGCGTGAGTCACCATGCCCAGAACTCTAGTATGTGTTACCGGGGATCGAGCTCAGGACTTTGCACTTGCAAGGCAGGCACCAGAACCTCTGAGGTAAATCCCCGGCTCTGTGAGGAAGGACTGGAGTACTTGAGAACTTAAACAAGTGTACAATGAGGGAAAAACCACAAGGTGAAGGCATGTGTAAGAATCACTCCCTGGGATCAATCACTCCGGCCACGGTTCTGTTCATTTCTTTACGTACTCAACATTTAAGGGCCATTCTTCACATATGACAATATAAATGTCAGTCTGAACACATCAGATGGCAGAAAAAAGGTCACACTGGTAAATCACAATACCATACACATATTATTGTTGTATGAAAGATGAACAGACAAGATGGAAGAGATGCAGAAGTGACCAGCTATGCCTATGTGTCTTCATGCTCTCCAAGAACTATGAGTTCACCAGTTCATAATGAAACAGTATATCTTAAGGCAGAGACTGCAACATCTTTAAAAGCCAAGTGACCAAAATACAACCAAAACCAACTTATTTATCCAAAGTGCCAACAATACAATTAAACCTGAATACTGATATTTCATTTCAGAAAATCAACCTACATTGACTTTTTTGTCTTAAAAGTTAATCATGAGATTATAACAAAAAAGAAAGGAAACAAATTTTATGTATATGGGGGGTAGTAGGGTGGGTAGGGATATGGGAAAAAATAAGTTGTGTCTTATACTGGTACAAATTTCCATTGTGGAGTGCAATCATGATGTGTATATGTAATGTACCAATAAAGATTTCAATTAAAAAAATGAAACAAATCTTATGTATATGGGGGTGGGGGTTGCAAGGAGGGCAGGGGAAGGGGAAAATGAGAATCAAAATGTGTCATCTACATTTTCTCATACCAGAGAAAAGATGCAATATGTATCTATCTGTGACCTATTTATTTCACTTATGAGGATATCCTCAAGGTATGTCCATTTAAGTAGAAATGATTCAAACTTATCATTTTTTATGGCAGAGTAGTACTCCATTCTGTAGAAGAACCTGAGTCCTAGCATTGTATGTTATATATTGTGAAATAGAAAATGCTCAATGTAAAATAAGGTGAAAGGGGACAATGTTGAGATTGTAACAAAAAAGTAGGAAACAAATTTTATATATATGGGGGGGTGGTAGGGTGGGTGGGGCTATGGGAAAAAATGAGAATTAAGTTGTGTCTTATACTGGTACAAATCCCCGTTATGGAGTGCAATCATGATGTGTATATTTAATGTACCAATAAAGATAATTTTAAAAAAAAATGTGTCATCTACATGTACAAATTCTCAATGTTGAATGTAATCATAATGTATATATAAAACGTACCAGTAAAATCAATTTTTGAAAAAGTTAATCATGACAGAGATTTCAGTGATAAAGCTTAGTACTGGAAGGTGTAAGTCTGCATTTGACATGTGTTTGTACTATTAATGTGATCTTTGAATGCTGATCATTTGCTGGCTCATGTGCCAACAGGAGGGCTCTGAGTGCCCACTGTCATAGGTGAGGATGGTGAGAGGTAGAAAATATCTATTGATGAAGAGAGAAATGTCAAGAATATTAAAAAACATTATGGAGTTTGAAGTGAATTTTACAAACTGATGACTTGCAGGAAAGTTAGTATGGGACATCTGTCATCAAATGGAGAAATTTATGTGTAATTCAGTGTTTATTTTAATATCATATGTAAAACACCCTTCGATGTCATGGAAGTTCAACAAGAATAGTGTTAATAATATTTGTGCAAAATTTTCTCTTACAATAGAAATGTACTCTGCAGATGCAGTCAATAAAACTTTGAAATTTTAAAACTAGACTGAGTTCCCAGGAGGATTATAATATAAACACCCATTGCACTCTTCTTTCTTCTTTTCCCTTCTGCCTGGCCACAAGGGAGTGGGCTGCATAAGAATATGTCATTTCGTCAGCCTTGCTTCCCTGCACAAATTGGGAAAAAAAGAAATAACAATTCAGAGATGCCTTGGAGCCTTATATTTATAAACACAGCTGAAGGGTGAACCCAAGTAGATGGCACACGAATCTCGGCATCCTGAAAGGAGATTCTCTGTAACTACTGACAAAACCATATCAGTTTGGCATCTGGGAAATAATTATCTTAACTCCAACAGGAATAAGGATCATATAATTCATCTAATTCTTAAACATTGGGAATACTTAAAATGGCCATAAAATGCTAAGATATATGTGCCGACAGTACAATTAAACCTGAACACTGATACCTGATTTCAGAAAATCAACCTTTTTGACATTTTTGTCTTAAAAGTTTATCATGAGATTATAACAAAAAAGAAAGGAAACAAATTTTATGTATATGGGGGGTAGAAGGATGGGTAGGGCTATGGGAAAAAATGAGAATTAAGTTGTGTCCTATACTGGTACAAATTCCCATTGTGGAGTACAATCATGATGTGTATATGTAATGTACCAATAAAGTTCTCAATTAAAAAAATGAAACAAAGCTGTAATAAAAAGATATTTTCTCCACATATATTAATGCATGTTTATGAAGTCTTATTAATGATATAGAATACTCAAAATAGTTCACTGGAAATGTTTTATACCTAAGATATATATCTTACATATAATGCAAACTATGCATCTGCATACATATACTCAGAAAACATCATAAACATGTTATTAAAATATTGGATAAAGCAGTGAGATAATTTAAATATTTGTGTTATACTCTTCCATAATTTATATTTTTCTAAAAGATATTTAGATTTACTCTCAGAAGACAGTAAAAAAGCTAAAATAGAGACTGGAGCAATTAAATTTCAATTGAAAAAATTCAGAAGAGAAGTATTTAATTAGTAATTGAAAAATGGATTGGAGTAACATTTCAATTTTCTGATGTCAGACATGGCATCCTGATATCCCTCTGTAATTGTTCTAAATTCAAGTCATACTCATAGATATATGCAGTTATCCAGGGAGAAAAGTAGGGTGTTTCCCTCAATGAATTATGTGCCATAATTGTTTCTGAAAAAGCACATGTAAAATTGTGCTTATCTTCAATTAACTTACATTACATCCTTTTTCCCCTATTTTTCTGTCATTCCTGTAACGGAGTTATTAATTTATGAATTAATAAATATTATGCCCTGGGCAATAAGTTATGAATAACTGTTAAATTAATGGCAAGAAATGAAGTCCCTCTTCCTTAAAAAAGGAGCTGATAGTTCCCACTACTACTGTCCTAACACCAACAGCCTGTATTTTGAGGATTATCCAATCAGCAGCTAAAACTTCATTGAAGACCCAGTGCTTCCATATTTCTATCAGCAGCACCATGGACAGCACTACAAAGAACTCCACTATCACTAATTTAATTCTGGCAGACAAAGATAAGAAAGGAAATACAAAAGCAAGGCAAGTGCTTTGATAAATATTTCCAATCCTTTCCTTTCTCACTGCGTGGTACAGAATCATTCAAAATAAAAAAGTGAACGAATTTCAAGCATAAATTCCATTAGTCACAATATCTCTGCTTAGAGTGGAAAACTCAGGTAATACTTTAAATACACAATCCTGAAGCTGGAGGTGTCAGCTTGGGAAACTATGCGACTTTCCTCATGGTGGGCATCTGATGTCTAGATGTGGCTTGCTGGGAATGAACCACTTATTATAGTCCAGCACAATTATCTCTGAGGCCATCCAGTCACTTCGCTGTAATAACAGCCTCTCAGCTTTTTCTCAACAAAGAAAAACCTACCAATAGTGAACGTAAAGCTGATGTGTGGAGCAGCAATTGCCCCCTTGAACTGTGGAGTAATCCCTTCCTATTAAACTTAAGCTGAGTTAATACTGAGACTCCCTGTTAATGTTTAATTGCACATTAGTGCTTCAGGAAGGAGGAGCACCACGGAGGGGAAAACAATTGCATGCCATGGGTCTCACTGTAGGATCTGCAGAAACGTACTTAATTACCACCAAGGCAATTTATATTAAAATGAGTGAGGAGGCAATTTCAAAAAAAGCAGTAAGCTAAGGGGTAGGGAAAGGGACTAAAAGTCCAGGAAGGCTTTAATGGAAGAGAGATAGATGCTACATTCTGCTATGATAAGGAACATAGAAAGGAAGAAAACAAGGCAGCTACAGACAGAAGTGTCATGGGAAATGAGACATTTTGCAATGCAAATTGTTTTATTTCCATTTCACATTCCTTTCCTTTGCCTCTGGATTCCAAAAGGCCAGTGGTACTGAAAATAGCACTATTCTACAAAGTGGTGCTTTAATTTCATGATTTCAGAGGGCTTGTTTTTTTGAAAGCCTATTCTAAAAGCGAAGCTCAGTTGTATAGGTGTAGAGCAGAATCCAGAGAAGTTGCGGCATTCATTCTGAGAGAGAGAATGAGACAGTAAGAGAATGAGAATGAATGTAGAATCTGGCAAGCTCTTCATCTCTTCATACCACATATGTGGCTGAGGAATAACCCCAGGTAAAAGTTCTCATGGCAGCTATGAACTGACTCCTTTAAAAATCAAGACCAAAAAGAAAAGAGATTTGGGATACAAATATTTCACATATGAACTAAATGTATCTTAAACGCAGCTTAACCTTTTTATGATTCCTATCAATTATTTGCCTCAACTGTAATCCTAAATAGAATAAGAACTATTCCTGATAAGTGAGGGCATTAATTTCCCAATATTAAGATAAATATCTGTATATTCCTTTTCAAGTTGAAATTTTAATGGAAGGCCTAATAGTCAACATCTCTGTAACCAAAACTGTAAGAAATAGAAACAATTTAAAAGAATGGGAATTTTTTTTAATTTTCATTATTGGTTTATCTTTATATAACTTGTGTATGTGTGTATGTGATAGGAAAAAAATCACACACATTTATGGTCACACTACAATACACATTCACATTTCACTCCTCACATTTATAGGAATCTGTACCTAGGAGACTTCTAGCAGGACAATGAGGAAAAGAAAGAATTATTGTCTGACTGGAGCTCACCTTCTCTGGCTTAGTAACTCCCAAGTAACTTGTCACTTGCACTGTGGTTAAATATAGCCTGCATATGGTTCAAAACATCTGTGATTTTACATTCATGTATAAATTATTTTGTACAGTGGAGTTATAGCATAAAACACCCTCCAATCACCATGGAAACCACTTCTTCCTGTAGAGTTCTATTCACATTTACTGTTAATACAATTGCAGAATAAGTGGTAAAAAAAAAATGAGAGACACAATTTCAGGAGTTAACAGGGTGATCTTTTGTAGTGTGGGCAACTGGTAGCAAGTTAGCAGTGAGGAGGACTGAGGGTCTTGACATTTTTCATGGAAACCAACTTTGGGCACAAGTACAGCACTGAGTACAAATAACATAGAATAGAGTTAACTTTAAAAAAAAAAAAAAAACTACCATGATTGGAGAGTCATTAAAAGATACTCACTAGACATAAACCTATCTAAAATTTAATTCACCACATTTTTTTCTATTTCTAATTTTGCTAAGATGGATGGTCACTTTCCTTTGTAATTGCTTCATGATAGTACTGCCTGGGAGTCTTGGCCTTGGGACTTAATACAGGCGACGTTTTACAAAAATGCAGAATAGCTTCTGTGTGGGAGTAAGAATACTGCATGGAAATAATTAAACAGGATCAGTCTTCCCCTAATTATTTTCAGATTGAAATTTAGTTCTCTTCTTCATCTTTCTGTCTAAAAACAGCTGGGCACTTTTCTTCCAACAGTGAGGTGCAAGGTAAAACTCGTCACTCTACAGTGCTCCATACTTCATCATTACTCATCATTTAACATCATTCACACACACAAGCACACACACACACACACACACAACACACACAAGTGCACACACATGCAAACACACAGATGATTGCTCTCGAATGATCCCTTCCTCAGAAGAAAAGAGGAGACAATTGCACAATGTAACTTAAAGGAGGTAAACTGACAGGCAAGGTTAAAAAGTACTCAAGGTTGAGGATGCAGAGCAATAGAATAGGTGATTTAAATGTGAACAATTATTTAATGTTATATCATTGTGAATAGAGGAGGTATTTTCAATCATACATGCTAGAACAAAATGCAGTGAATATTCTACATTACAATCAATAATAACATCTTGAATCTTAGTAATTGAAAGGGGAAATATTCATCGTGTACACTGCTGCTACCCCAGAAAGATGAAATATATTTTCTAAAGTACAGGATTTGTACATTTTGTTTATTGACAGAGAAAAGTTCCCCCTCATCTGTTAATTTCATGTTCTTTCCTGTACCTGCAGGGAAATTATATGCATATTATATAATGGAGAAAGAGAGAGATCTTTGGTTGAATGTAACATAGATGCACATGTAATAGGTTTGAAATGCAAATAATATTGAAATGTATAAGTGAACTAAAAAAGTTTTATCAATAAAAATGTACTTAAATAGGTTTATTAAAAATATAAAAACAAATTTCTAATAACTAAGTAAATAGTAAGAAATAACCTATGAAAAATTAAAGAACATGCTGGCAGAAACGCAAGCAAGAAAAAATCTAAATTAAACATTCAACTCATGAAAATAAAATTAAACACTGGATTTGGATTTCATTTGGAAGATTCAAATCCATTTGATTGGAGCCTCAGAGCAACGACTCTGGGGAAAGCACACAACAAGTGACAGACTCTTGTGTTTACCTCTGTGAGGAGACCTAAAGTGGTAAGTCTCTCTTTTTCTCTCTCTCAACAACACTAGGATAATTAGGCACAAAACTAGACCTGCTCTGGGGACTCCCAAGAAATTTCTCAGAATCAATAATTTTTAGAATTAAAGTAGAAAAAAAATGACTTTCCTAAGAATCTATTCTGTGAGGAAACTTTCAGATACAATTCAATATAAAATCACATTACCTGCTTTGTCTAAAAGTCTCAGGCAAAAAAATGGAATTAAAACTAAACCTGAAAAAAGCATTACTAAACATAAATGAGAAACAAATACGTACTTTTAGATCTGGAGCTATCCTCACAAATAAATTTCAAGAAATAAGACCTCCAAACAGGGCCGGGGATATAGCTCAGTGGTTCTGGTGCCTGTCTTACAAGCGCAAAGACCTGGGTTCAATCCCGAGTAACCACATAACAATACTGGGCATGAAGACTCACCCCAGCAGCAACCAGTACCACACACCACAGTGCCGGGTGTGGTGGCTCACGCCTGTAATCCCAACACTTGGGAGACAGAGGCAGGAGGATTGCTGTGATGTGAGTTGGAGGCTGAGCTCAGGGCCAGCCTGAACTACAAAGTGAGACCCTGTCTCAAAAAACCTTAAAAAAAAAGAAAACTCCAAACATTACTCAAAGAAAGCAATTGGGTAAGTGACAGACTAATGATACACTTGAAGATTTCAGCAAATAATAATCAAAAACCAAATATTTAAAGAGTTCCATGTGGTTAAAGAAAAAATACTGGAACAAAAGAAAATTGATAATTCTAAAGTGAATAGAATATTTGAAATTTTTTCAAGAATAACTTTACAAGTAAATACAAACTATTAAAAGTACTAATCTATATTTATATGAAATTAGTATCCACACAGAAAAGATGATACATAGATTTTATAAATAAAATCTTTTCATTTCTCTCTTCTATTATTGACTTAAAAATCTCTTCCTGTTATATGCAATTGTAATATTCATCAACTACTATCATAATTAAACTGATACACAAGAATACTACTCATTCAAAGTAGTTTGTATATATACAAGGTGATGAAATGAAAGAGTTTATGGTAAAAACTATTCTTAGAGCTAAAAAGAGTCAGTACATGATTGTCAGTAGGATACGAAAATTATACAAGTGTATCAATCTAATCATGTAAGTTATGTTATTAACTTATGTTATATGCTATATAACTCAGAGAATGATAAAAATTGTAAAATTTTTTTATAGGCGTGTAAAAATTGTAAAATTAATTGTTCATAGAGATACATTGGAGCCTTGAGTTACAAGTCTGAAATTTGAACAATTTTGGGAATTTTATGATCAGTCTGAGTTATAACCTGAATACTGGATGCTTGCATTTCTACATGGTCTCAGACACAGATTTAACTATGTGTTTGTAACATGTTCTGAAAGGAACATGACAGCATCCTTTCCTATGTGGGGTTCACTGAGATATCCTGGGCCAGTGTCACTCTAAGAACACTAAGATCTGCCTGTGCACACGAGAGAGACCTTAAAGGCTGTTAGAGGAAGGAACCTGGGCCTTCACTTGATCAATCAACCTAAATTACAACCAGACCTTAAGAACAAATTGAGTTCATAAGTGAAGGGTCCGCTGTAGACTCTCCATTCTCTCAGTAACTGATGGGTGAATCAGATAATAATAAAAATAATAATATCACCTATTTGAAGAATCTAACAAACTTGCTGACAGCTACCGATTTATCTACAATGTTGCACCTTGTAACTATGGACCTGTAGCTTTCAAGCACTTAGGTAATTTTATGCTGTTTGCCAACCTACTGAGACACAAGTCAAGTACAAACACAATCAAGCTGCTTGATGTGCTATAAACTACCAAGTTGGCTATCTACTGTATAATTATGCTAAATAAGTGGTCACTGTCTAGAGAAATGCTTAGAAATTTAACAGTGCATGCATAAGTAATGAACAGTCAAGAAAGAAAGAAAACCAGAAAAAAAAAATCAAAACAGTATATTCCAAGGCTAATGATTACTAAAATATATCAATTTGTATTTCAAGATGCAGCCAAATGGTAGTTTGATGAGCACATATTTTTTTAGTATGAAGAAAAAAAGGAAAAGAGAACTCAAACATGATAGGAAGTTTTTATATGATCCAAAGAATAACATGAATAAAATAGGAGAGGAATACTAAGAGGAAATGAAATTAACCAAAATGTAAACAAACATGCAATGAAGTAGAAAGTTTTCCTTCAGGTCATCAGAGACCAGTACCATATCTGATCTCAGCCTCAAAACACAGCTATGGTAGCATATAGTACATGGATTTTCAGATTCTTAATTTTTTTTTTTTTTTTTTTGAGACAGGGTCTCACTTTGTGGTTCAGGCTGGCCCTGAGCTCAGCCTCCAATTCACACCACAGCAATCCTCCTGCCTTTGCCTTCCGAGTGCTGGGATTACAGGCGTGAGCCACCACACCTGGCACTGTGGTATGTGGTACTGGTTGCTGCTGGGGTGAGTCTCCACACCCAGTATGGTATGTGGTTACTGGGGATTGAACCCGGGTCCTTCCAGTTTCAAGACAGGAGCCGGAACCACTGAGCTAAATACCCGGCCCTCAAATTCTTAATTTATGATGGTGAGATGTATCTACACTCACAAACTTCAGTACACTCTGTTGTGTTCAGCACACTAGGAACTTCCTTACACTGGATCTCTCTTGGAACCTTTCTTACCTATGCAACTTTCTTTAAAAGTAAGTATTTGTAATATCTCAGCTTCCTAGAAACCAATGTTATGATTCATTTACTTTGATTTTTAAAATAAGTGTGCAGGTGTACATATATGTATGCATGTGTACCTCGCTGAACTTACTGGTCAGATACTGGCTCGAGTGCTTGCTAAGAGCTTCAGAGAAAAAGAAAAAGAAATGGGACAATATCCACAGCACTGGCTCAAACAAGGCAATTCCCTTAGATGAAAAGTTGACAACCCAACCTAAGTAATTTTTCAATATTCCTTTGCTTTTCTACTTTTGTTGAAAAATTGTTAGACTTAGAGTAGTTCCTAAAATAGAAGATACAGAGAATTCCCACATGCAGTAAAATATAAAATGAAGGAAATGTTTCATTCTTTCAGTGTTTTCTAACATTAAAAACTTGTGCAATCACAGTACCGTGAGCCATACTAAGAAATTAACATTGGTGCATTTCTCTGTCTCAACTGCTGACTTCCTCAGATTTACACTAGTATTTTTCTGTTCATCATTTTTTCTGTGTATAGTACTGGGGACTGAACTCAGGACCTTACGCTTGACAGGCAGCCACACAGCCCCATGAGCTACATCCCCAGACCTCATGATTTATTTTTATTAATTTAAAACAATAAAATTGTTAAAGCATTTAACTGAAATACTATTGTAGCCTCCAAGATATTCATTCAGTTAAATTATACTTACTGTACCTAAAAAATGCTGAAAAAATGCTACTAAACATTTTTCTTCCCATTTGCATAGTTTAAATTTTCATGTTTTCAACTTTATATTTCCTTTTCATCAAGAGAAGGCTGTTTCCCATAGATTGAATAATTCTTTAGCTCCTTAACTAGGCTAAGACTGTATTTTAAGCAGAATACTAAAATGGATTTTCTGTGGCCCTGATATGGTTTCTACAAAGCAAAAGAAACCACCCTTATCTTATAGAAGTGCGGCTCTTCATCTGTTCTCTCCTTCTTTGAGAAGCACAAAACGACCAGTTTATGGGTCCTCATGACTATATTCATTTTAAACTTAATGTCCAATATTTCACATTCATTTATTTGGAGAACAGTGTAAATTGTCCCTACTGATTACGGCCAGCAGCATTAGGCTAATCATGTTATCTTCCTTCAAGTATACACAGATTTAAAGTGCATGTGAAGCAGACTCCTGGGGTTAAATGTTTATACGAACTGATCGAAGCTCTTCTCTGTCTAGTAGACACATAGGCAATATATTTTAGTCAATGGGAATATGCTTTTTACAGGTAAATATATAAAATACTTATCACATCACTAAAGAGGATGACTTCTGAGGGGTGGTGGAAGGCAAGACACCCTAGACTGTGCAAAATTTAGACTGAGGGAGAGAACTCAAACTGGACACTGGAGATGAGAAATAAGAACGGCTGAATTAAATTAGCATAAAAGGAAGTAGGGAGTACTGGTTAGAATACTGAGTTTCTGAATGTCAATCAACAAAATTCAATAGCTGTTTAAAAGAAGCCCTGGAGACCACAATGTGAAGAGACCTGAGTCAGACTCATGGGGTTTAGTACTGCACGGTTCCTCTTACACAAGAAACCACAATATAAAAGCACTGAAGAGAAAAAAAGGAGCCATTCTAGGAAACAAAGCAGCATTTCTGGAGATGGAGAAGGAGATTAAGGAAAGGGGAAAGGAAGGGAAAACAAGACAGAAAGGAATTGATACATGATACATTTATACCTATTCTCAAAAATGAATCTGAATCCTATGTGTTGCAATCAGTTTAAATTATAGTGATAAGAAAGAGAGTGGTACATGTAAGAAAGATGAGACCTCAACTAAGAGAATAAATGACTTCCACATCATAAAGAGTTTTTAAATTTACAGTACTTTTGGAAGAAAATGGAAATTTTTTCTGCTTGGAATAAACGTAATACATCTGCTTTTCAGAAATCAGAGTAATATCTAAGAAATGTTTGTCTGTAAGCATATACTGCTCCAATTAGCTTAGACAGAGGAATACAGCTGATCCCCTAGTCAGTAGGCAGCTACTATTTCCTGGGCAGTGAACAATTGACATTTGCAACGGCTGAACATCTAAAACCCCTTTTCTAGGCCATGATAATTGCATTTCAGTTAAGTTACCAAGTATTCCTCTGGAATGAGGCAGCCCTAGTTGGTCTCAGTAGATTACTTTTCCAGTCACAGCACAAACTTTGTTCAGTCAAACTTTGTCCAGTCACAGCACACATTTGTTCCATCTTCACAATCTCTTTCTCCTTGATATCTTTTTAAAGTTTCTTGTTCTATAACCCAACAGAGAAATGCATCAAATGTGTTCTGAAAGGCATTAAAAATATTAAATTAAGGGAGTAGAGAGTGAGTTCAAAGAGATTCGTTCTTAAAGTATTAATTATTTATTTTATGCATTGCTTTAGGATTTTTGCCTGGCGTTGAAAAGAAATGTAGACACATCCATTCCGCAAATGATAGTTCCTGTATTTGAAGATATGTATTATGCTTAGGGAAGGGGAAAAAAAGAATAACTGACAAAATAATATGAGGTAGATTAAGAGTTTTGATTATTTGCTTTGGCTGAGGTTTGTACTGGCAGGATAAAAGTAAAGAGTTTCAGGATCTCAGCTGAGTCTACTGTGGTCTCTCTTGGGCAAGTTTCACTCACTGCCTCTGACCTTCCTGACTTCACTTTCCACATTCCTGTCTTCTCCAACTTCCTGGGACCTCCCCAGCAATTTCACCCTCACTCTCACAGCTTTATGCACTGCAGTCTCAGAAACACACTACCTGGTTTCCAAAGCTTTTTTTTTTTTTTTTTTTTAATCTAAGAAGATTCCCTGACCCATCAACTTTTGCATTCTTCATGCCAGTAAAACTAGCATGGTATAGATGACTTCAAGATCTGCTACTAGATCAAACAGTAGCTAGGCCCTTGTGAATTATAGATTCCAAGACCATTAAATGTCTGGATAATTGAGCACTATAAAAGAAAAAGCATCAAGCAAATCAATTATCTATCCAGCTCTTTTCCAGTAGGAAGCCCTGGAACTACTCCTGAAAGGAGTTTTGCTTTTTTACCTTGTATGTCTAAGAGATGGGACCTTGCTCACTTTTCCATGCCCTAAGGTATTTCTCCAATGGTCCTGGTATAAAGTATTTGACTGCTTTTTAATGTTAACCCCTTAAGCAAAACTGTACAGGCCCAAATTTTACTGAAGCTTTCTATAGCAATTTAAAAAATTTATCCTACTAGGCCTTTAAAACATGACTAAAAGCTGCCAGCAGTACTCATACAACAGCCTCAACACTAGGGTACCCTGAAATTTCCACTTTGGGATTAATTATTCTGCAATCTTTAATCTAAAATTCCCACAAAGTATCAGGATATGAAAAAAATGGAGACAAATTTTCTGCATAGCATAACATATATTGTTTCAAGTCCAACTGACAATAAGATCCTTAAGCCCCACTGAAATCTCCTAAGCCTGTTCTTTACCACTAACATTTCTAACAATATTCCATTCTTCTAAGCTCCAATTAGAAAATTCCATCTAGCTCAGTTTACTGTACTCTAGAACTTCTCTAGCCAGATTCTCCAAATCTTTCAAAACTCCTCCCATGAGTCAGTTCCAAAGGTCTGAAGCATATTGTCACAGCACTGACCCCCATCTCAGTACCAAGATCTGTTTTAGTCATTTTCTAATCACCAAAATAGTGTCTGACATCCAAAATTTAAAGGTTTCGTTGTTTCAAAAGTTGCAGTCCACGTTCTCCAGCTCAAACACAGAAACTACACAGTAAAAGGATGTGGGCTTAAGAAAGCTGCTCACAAGAAAATCTTCTAAAATTACAGTGGCAAGGAAGGTAAAGAGAAGGAAGGGCCTGAGGGGGGAGACACACTGTTATGCAAGTCATTCCTCCAGTGACCTGTCTTCCAAACAAATCCCTCTTCCTATCATTATATTTAACTGTATTGCTCTTGTGATTCAATCACTTTTCAAAAGCTCCACCTCTGAGAACATGAGATTTGGAGGAAGGCATGTAGTTATAAACCATAACACCTAGTAAAGACATGCTCACACTTAGGAGAATATATATATTATATATACAATATATATATATAATATAATATATATATTATATATATTGAATTTATATATAAATATATACTATATATTTCATACATTATATTTATATATTATATGTATCACATATATGTATCATATATTTTACATATTATATTTATATATTTTATGTTTTTTGGATTTATATATAAATATATATAATTTTGTAGGTTCTATTTAAAAGATCTGCTTTCCAGTAACTCACAATATCACAGAAGGTCATAATAAAGCATGTCAAGTACTTTGCTAAAATTTCATACAGAGTACTCTGAGAAAAGACAATGGTCCACAGACTTATCCTGGTAATGAAGATTTAACAAGAGTTGTTATGAGTTAATTGTGACTTAAAGTTGAGTCTCTCAAATGGATAGGGGACACACTGTCATTGCATGTTATCCATAGTGAAAGGCAAGAACTGAAATTAGCTCAGATACACAGATCTTGTTATCCAAAGTTATTTATTTAAGGATCAACTGATGTGTAGTTAGGTTTGGAAAGTTTACATCCAAATATAAGTTCTTAACTCTACCTTAAGTGATGCACACCAAAATGTCTTCTACATCCATCTATCTATAGTCTGACTAAAAGTAGATGAAGTGATGTAATATATTTTAAAAGCAATAAAACCAATCTAAAAAGGAAGCTAAAAATTAGCTGAAAGGATGGAAACCTACTGTTGTAGAATAATTACATTTAATGATATTATCCATTAATGAATGTATAGACAGATTGGTTTAATTTATACCTGTATACACTCAGTAAACTTACAAAATATCTACATAAACCTTAGCATTTTATGAAACATTTACATTTATGCAAAATGCTGTGATGCAGCTATAATTAGGACTGTAATTCACAAGAAGATTTAATGCTAAGTTAAAGGCTCAGTTTTCACTCAAGAATGGCTGATTCTTGTTTCGAAGTGACATCATTTACACAGAGGTCCCTCATCTTAGGGCCGGAGCCCAGGACCAATGCATAGCATGTCAAGATCCAGCCAGCACGGAAGTGAACAGGGAGGGCTTCATCTATCCTTAGAGCCAATCCCCACTGCTCTCATTACTTCTGGAGTTCTGCTTCCTGTCAGATCAGCTACTGCATCAGATTCTCCTAGGAACGCAAATCCCTCTGGGAGCAATCTATCTAAGGGATCTGGTTGTACTCTCCTTAGGAGAATCTGAAGCCTGATGATCAGAGGTTGAGCTGACAGGATGATAACAGTGCTAGAGAATATATTTATTATATGTCATAAACATACACCAATAAAGGAAATTAAACTGCCTCCCCTGTCCACAGAAAAACTGTTTTCCACAAAATTATACCCAGGTAATAAAAATCTTGGGAACCACTGGTTTACATCATTATGAACTCACTAGAAAAGAAGAACTTGGAACAATAAGATGCAAGGAAACTCATTCTTAATAAGACACAGTCCATAGGCCATTCCATGGTTGGAAATGGTAGGGAAATCATAGGAGGACAGTGGATGCCTCAGAAGAAAGCAAGGATCACAAGATCTGTAAGGGAAGCATAAGAGTGCACAACGTATATAATGAATGCAGTTGTGACTGCAGCCAGCTTAATCCAGAATGAAAACAACTAAAAACAACAAAACAAAAATGAATTAGAAAAGAAAACCTCCTGCCTTATTTGTGATGGTGAATGTACCTCAGCAAACACATATCCAAGGCTCTGCTAATTAGAAGTCTGTTTTCCCATACTTCCACAATTAACACTGAATGATATTGTGAACATCTTCAATTGTGCTAATCCCAGACATGAATATTTTATTCATTTGGACCATACCCAATAATTAACCTACTTAAGAAACCATCATATGCTTTATTATGTTAATGAGTAAAACCTCTCCAAAAAAAAAGAAATTGTGCTATGGATACATAGTACAAACTATTTATTGAAATAATGAGAACATTGGGCCGGGGAGTTAGCTCAGTGATTCCGGCGCCTGTCTTGCAAGCGCAAGGATCCGGGTTCAATCCCAGGTAACCACATACCATACTGGGCGTGGAGATTCATGCCCAGCAACAATCAGTACCACATACCACAGTGCCGGGCATGGTGGCTCATGCCTGTAATCCCAGCACTTGGGAGGCAGAGGCAGGAGGATTGCTGTGATGTGAGTTGGAGGCTGAGCTCAGGGCCAGCCTGAACCACAAAGCGAGACCCTGTCTCAAAAAACCTAAAAAAAAGAAAGAAAGAAAGAAAGAGAGAAAGAAAGAAAGAAAGAAAGAAAGAGAACATTATTTTCTCCTCTTCTTGTCCTCTTTGGAATATGTTTATCCAGAAAGTGAATTTTAAAAATTAGTATATGAATGAACTGTTATAAGAACACTGTTGAAGTTAATTATGGAATTTAGACCCGATTTGGGGAACATAGAAGGTAGTCTTGGTGGTTTGAGATAAACTGATCTGCTCATACCCCCAGCATATGCAGTTAGTGATCACTTTCAAACAAAACACTTGGAGGAGTAAGGGGGATGGATTATTTAAGAAAAAAATGATTAAACTACCACTTTGAAATGAGCAGATCAGTGTTCTGGTACTGGTCCCAGTGCGCTAGCATGCACAGAGAGAAACTATCTCATCTTCTGTGTTTTTGCAAAACAAGCTCCTACACATTCTGCTATGTACTTGCCTGTCATAATTCTTAACCTTTTGTGAATAAATTTTGTAATACTGTATGTGTGTGATTCAGGGTAAGCACATTTGGATGAGGTACTAGCCCACATGCTTATCATACACTGATTTTGTTTTTCTCCCCCTTTTTCCATCTTCTCTCTTTTACATCATTCCTAGGGTCCTTCAGCACCTCCACACAAATTACATACTTTCACATATTGATGATTTTGAGTCATTTCATTTCAACCACATAGCTATTAAGTTGCTTGAACACTTCCAAATCCTTTATGTTCTAGAACTGGCTGCTTGTTAATCTTTAAATGTCTGGATTACATTTTTTTCTTTCTTCCTATAGCTAAGTCTTACTCTAGTCCAGGTATTAAACTGACTGTCACAATCTTACAAAAATCTTTATTTGATCATCTTGCTTCAGAATAAAATTCCTGTCTATAATCCCAGCACTGGCACACTTTCTCTTCACAAGGTTTATCACCATAAAATCATAGAAAGTAACATGGGTGTATATATAGGTTTGATAATACGACAAAGGACCACACATGTCTTCATTAACACTGTAATACTAGGAAAGTCTATGGCACACCATAATTATGTACTCCACAGCTACAAATTAAATATTAAACATAATATTCACAAAAATACTAGTATGTTTCAGGAGAGGTGTGAAAAAAGGTTGAAATTTGCCTTTTGAAAAAAGTGCTTTGACTCATTAAATAATGACAACTTTGTGAAAAGATGTAAAGATGTTAGATATAAAATATACAAGAAGCCATCATCTGTCCTATGAAAATATTCAAGGACTTGGGAATTTCCTTAAGGAAATGACTCTAAAATGTTTCAGTTCAAGAGTCTAATTGACAAAATTTCTTCAATGTAAATTTTCACTCTTTCTCTCACTTTTTTCCTCCTTACTTCAGATTTAGCAAATTCGAGATGGACACTAGAAATATACAATAAACAAACATACTTAAAAAGTATAATAAAGCCAGAGTTCTACAAATGTTTTTGACCACTTAATATATGCATGAGGAGACAGAGGCACAGGTGATACTCAAATCGGTCAGTCACTGCAATAAATGATAACCCAGTGAATTTTACATCTTTATAATGTTTAAATATTACTTATTTGTTCATTAATTATTGATGACCCTCCAAACCCAAGTCCTGTGGCGATACAGCCTATGATAGACTATCCCACTTCTATCTCAAATCCTTGAATATTTTTTTCTTTTATCAGGATTCAAATTCAGGACCTGGTGCTTGCGAGGCAAGTGTGGTGACCCTGAGCTAAATATTCCAACCCTTCTAATTCCCAGAATATTTCATTAAAGAATCAGCTAAAGCATATAGTTGGATATCTACTAGCTACTTACCACATACGTAATGCTAGTAAATATTTCACCCATTCTAAAACAGGTGTATTTAAGAATAACTATAATTTGTAATGCTTCTTGATACTTTGATATATATTTTACTACCTCGGAGTCCTGTGAAGCAAATGTCATCATTATTCATAAGTAATTTTCTTAAGGTCGCAGGCCAAATGTAGAATACAAAGAGAAAAACAAATGTTTAAAAACAGTTTCAATATCAGGAGTTAGTATAAAGTAACAATTCAGCAACAGAAGTATAGAATAGGAGAAAATCATTGAAAGGGAAAAACACAAAACCAAATGTAGAAACCTGAACATATTTGTTATAGAATATATGATGAAGCAATTTCATCTTTGGCATTATTTTTCTTAGAAGAAGACTTGGAAAGAGATTTTAGCTACTGGAGCTTTTGTCTCCCACATATAGTAAAAGTCACGTTGTGAATTTTCTAGTTGAGATATTTCTCGATCTTTGAACTCTAATGCTGATCTCTATCAACCATTCTTGTGCAAATGTTCAACTGATCTTTCTTACACCCACTAAATACAGCCAGGATGCCAGTGGACTTCACAGAGTTGTATGTTGGTAAACTTCTTTTGAAGAGCACCACCATTTCTAGAATAAAGGGTTATCTGCAAGCCTTCTGAGCTATGTCCTTCACTTAGAAGACTCGGTGTCCTTTAAAAACTCATGTTCACTCAGAATTTCAGAATTTGACTTTATTTGAAAATAGGTTATCTGATAATACAATTAATGATGACAAGGTCAGACTGGAATACAGCATGATTGAAATCTGATGGCTGATGCACTTATGAGAAGGTCATGAAGACATAAATGCGCACACACACAGATACACACACACATCAGGCCATGTGAGGGGACCTCAAAGACTGGAATAATGCAAGTATAAGTCAACAAATTCTGATATTTGCTGGATAAGCCAAGAAGAGGGAAGCAAGAATTTTTCCCTCACATCTTCAAGCACAATAGGATCCTTCTGTCCCTGCGTGAGACATCAAAATTCTAAAAGAATAAATATTTATTGTTTGGAGTCACCCAGTTTATAATAACTTCCAGCAGATCTAGAAGTTAAGAGAGCTTTTTTGATCAAAGAAATCCTTTTCCATAGATCAATATGACAATATACCTATATTATTGTTACACTGTTCTAAATGCCTTACTGGAACTTTTGCTTTGACTTAGCAACAGAGACAGTGATCACATGATCATTGAATAGGTAACCCCTTTGTGCATACAAGGAAGGTAACTTTGATATTTATAAGTTTACAAAGAAGAATTGCAACAATCCAATTGTTTGTCACAAATAATTTTCCATTACCTAAACTTCTTGAACCACAAAAGTGTGCCTGTCACCCTGTTTATGGGAGCAACCTATGAGAAGAGATAAAACAATTTGTCAAAGTACATCTCTGCTGAGGCTAAGATTGCTCAAAGGATTCATGGCAACAGAGAAGCCCAACTGCTTTGAGGCTAATGGATAAAACTGTACTCTGAAATGACTATGAAATGAATTTTCCAAAAGTGTCTTGGAATAAGATTTGGAAATATCAGTCGTTTGGGAGATGAGTGTGTGTATTATGTCTTAATGAAGACAGAAGTGGATGGCTGGGGGAGACAATCACCTCTCTTTTTCAAGAGTAGACTGGGACTGACTCCAGGGCCATCACACTTTTGCACCTTGCAATAACATTAAATATAAAAATCATGAAAGTGTGTGAAAAGTCTTTCAGCACAGATTCCATATACCTTATGGGTTGTTACGCTTTGCAGTTAGAGGTGATGATCTTGAAGGGAAATATTGAGGACCTGCCAAAATCTGTGTAAATAAGTCTGCCACATTTATACTTTATGCTGCCATGGAGTATGCTGCCACATTTTTGTATTCAAGAAATATCGCATCACACATTTGTAACAGCAACAGGGCATGTTTTCAATAGCATCAAGTGCTTCTAGCATATGCGAATGATTTCTATAACACCCTTTTCTTTGAATATATTTACTCCTCACCAACTAGTCTACATGCTTATTAATTATTTATTTAACCCAATGGTACATTTCCAAAAATACAACACAGACATCAACAATATAGATAATCATTCCTGTGGACTTCTGTGAAATATATGTGGAAGCTCTACAGAGAGTTTAAAGCCCACAAACACGGTCAGGGTCAACTGAATTCTCTTTCATTTTTTTATCTACATGACCTTGAAGGTTTAATTTCCTTGTAAACCTGTGTTTCCTTATTTGTAAAAGGGAGTCCTAGTAGAGCACTGAATTTACTTGTCTCATGCTGCAGTAGTAGAAAAGAGGTTTGAACTTCAGTTGTAGAAGGCTGCTGTACAGAGGAACTCTTGTTTTTCTCCACAGCTTCACTCAGTCCACAATGAATGATGCTGACCACTTCCCATACTGACTTCATCACTACAAATTTTGTCACTACTTCTATCACTGCTGCTGCTTCTAATGTTTTGTAATTTTTACTCTTGGATTGGTATCAACCAGACAGAACTATGATTTGGTATCCACAGCAATGTTTGGTGCATGAGTAAGGCAAGATTTGGATAGAAACCATGTGTTAAATTGCTTAGTGGTGAAACTTGGGAAGGGAAAAGATTTTAGCACATTACACCAAGCTGGTAAAGCTTTTTATACAGATGTTGAACTCTATGGAGGGTCTCCTTCCATATCTGCAGAAGAGAGAGAGGATCCAGGGTCCAAGAGGGACAGAAGGACTGTGGTACCCTTTGGCTCCACTAACGGGCTTCATCTTTCAGGGCTTAGGACATGGAATCTTGATTATAATAGCATTCTCC
Organism: Petromus typicus; assembly: GCA_004026965.1. Lineage (NCBI taxonomy): Eukaryota > Metazoa > Chordata > Mammalia > Rodentia > Petromuridae > Petromus > Petromus typicus. The sequence goes on along the minus strand of PVIR01000648.1, from coordinate 88,301 downwards.
TAATGAATCAAGTCACGTCATACACTGGTACAACCTGTCAATGTTGAGTGTGAGCATGATATGTATATAAGATGCAGCTATTTCACAATAAAAATAAAAAGGAATTAAGTCATTAGAGAGTAAATAAATTATCAGGATTATAAACAGTGAGATGAGACATAAATGTAAGTGGCCCAATACAAAGCTCAGAATCAATCATTATGCAAATCTTTTTTTTCAAGCACATATGAATGTTAACCAAAACTAACTAAATAGTAGTATTTATCTTATTTCTTGACCATTTCTTTTTGATAATATTAAAACTTATGTTTTCCAGGGCTATTATAAACTTCAGCTTATTCTGAATCATACTAAATATATTTTTAACCCCAGTTGGCTACAGAAATACAATGAGGTATTCATGGTAGTGTAGATGTTCAAAGAGGTAGAGAACATTATAAATTATTGCATACTTTATAATATAGTTATGACATGCTTTTCCTCATATTTAATTCTCTACTGATCCTAAATTTTCAATTATTTCCATGGCTTAGAAAAGGTGTTGATCTCAACCTGTCTAGTGTCTTCAGAAGCCTAATATCTTCTCCATCCTACGGGGAGGCACTTGTGTCACTGGAGGCTGAAAAATTATTTAGTGTATGAGATTATCTCACACAGTGCAAGAACTCTATGATTAAGGAGTAAGACACACAATAACAAGACATTCACAAACGTCCTTCCTGTCTTTCTAAGTGCCAATGGGGGGATGACATTTGACTTCATCAAGAGTCCTTGACCAAGATGCTCAAAGACAATCAAGTGACATTGTGTGTGCTTTTTAATTTTATTGCTCACATTGCTGTGCCTTGCAACATGAAAACAGTTTCACCTTCAGGTGTGTGACTGTAAGATATTCTCTAGTGCATATGCTTTCTCTGGTCTGAAACTAAGCTCTTCTTTGGATATGATTCTTCTTCATTCTAATTTATTTATGAAGTAGATATTTTTAAGGTTGGAAATCTCAGAATGCATTACAATATTTCACTATTGTCCTAGTAGATAGCCTTTTCATTTATAGTAATACAAATATTAGTCTTTCACTGTAGGAGGGGAAAAATAATTACCTTATACTAAATTCCTCGTATGTGGCTTATATAAGTGAATTTTCTAATTTAATCTTTACACTAATTCTCTGCATTGGTATTTTGTTCATTTTGAAGACATAAAATGAACGAAAGATATAGCTAATAATAGCTAATACTGTCATTGAAGATTATAATTATAGCAAGAATATAATACAAAAGCTTAGTTGGACTGTAGTAAGCACTCACTTTTTAATCATAAGTAATTGAATTTATAAAGGTAATTTTGGGATACCAAGATGATTTTCTAAAGAAATTACATAAGAGTGTCTTATCAGGCCTTCTCTAAAAATAGCTGTCACCACTTTCCTTATTTATGATGTAAGGTCCTGATGACTACAACTGAACATATTCTGTCCAGTAGAGGGGTAGAGGATGAAGACCTTTAGATTAAAGCCACTTTCCTGGAAATAAAACACACAATAACAATGTACAAAACTGTGAAAGGATATGAACATACTGTCTGAAAATTGCAAATTAAACTGTCATCACTTGTTACGTTTCTTAGGCACTTGGACTTCAATGTCCATACTCTTAAAAGACACAGAATGCCATCAGTGAATACTAACATCCCACCCAGAGACTGACTTTTAAGTTTAATGACATGTACTTAAGAATCTTTTCTCTTCAAAATTGTCATGCATTTGTCCCATATTATCATACAATGGTCTTGAACATGTCTTGAACACAACAAAGGAGGGAAAATATTAACTTTCTTAGAAGTATTTCATTTTTATAGAACTGCAGGTGAGAGGGGCTCGTATGCAAGGCTAAATTTGAGAGGAATATATCTCTACGTGGGAGGGTACATTGCAATGAGGGTCTGAAATTACAGTACAAAAGATCAAAAAGAAAAATTACTTTTGGACTGGCAGGCTCTCCTTCAAGGAAAAGAAAAACAAATAATTTATGCTTCAGAAGTATTGTGGTGCTCATATTTTAGCCTGCAGAAGTCCTCAGGATTGCTATAACTGGGCCTCTTGCAGGGAAGAACTATTAATCCTTTGCATGCTTTGCCATTAATATTGTTTATTGGACCACAAGAAGAGAACATAAAACTTTAATGTCAGCTTTTCACACTAAGGAATTTTTTCCTTAAAAATCCAATGGTATCTGCCAATTTGATATGGCACTTTAAGGAGATTAGAGAGGCAGATGGCTGATTCTTAATGAGTAATTTTTTTTGAATCCACCAAAGATTTGTTATTAGATGCAAACTGTGCAGAATAACAATGTTCCTTTTTAATGGAGTTGGGCTGTTTTAAAGAGAAAAGGAACAGTTTATCCTAAAGAATAAAATATTAGATTCAGAATGTTCTGGGAGATGAACTGAGCCCTAGCAAATATAAGTCAACCTGAAATTCAACTCCTGGAGGGAAGGAACTGGCAAAGAGGGACCCAATAACTTGATACACATTGTCAATTTTGAGAAAAGTCTCATGAGAAAATGTACAAAAATCTACAGATTTTTTAAACAATCTAAATCAGCAAAAGAGAAATTATTGCACAAAGCTGTGCTATTCATTAAGGTGGCCTCTAGTCACATATGCCTTATATTTGAATTTACATTAAAATCACACATCTTTTAAATATCAATTTGTATTTGTAAATATCACACTAGTCACATTCTGAATGCTCAGTAATTATACATATCTTTTTGTTATAGACTACAAACATTAAATTTCTTTGGGAAACTTTTTTACAAAAAAAAAAAAAGAAATGTTTTATACTTATTTGACATTTATTTAGTAACTACCTATTGTCCTACTACTATTCCTGCTGTTAAATTTGCAAGGGTGAGTAAAAGAAAGCCCTGGTTGTCACAGAAATCCTAGTTTACTTGGGAATACTGAGAAATATAAGCAAGAAACATCAGTTCAACAGACTGGTGACCATGTACTGAAAGGACTGGACATACAAAAGCAGCAAGGCAACAATAAGAAAATAGTAATGAGTAACATTTAACTGGTTCCTGACCGGTGGCATAGTGGGAGGCTGAGACCACAAGTTTGATCCCAAATTGGACAATTTAGTAATTAGTAAGATGCCATCTCAAAATTAAAAATGAAAACAGGCTTGATATGTTGCTCAGTGGTAAGCTACTGGCTTCCATCTTCAGCACAGTAAAAAGTTATAACTGATTAATTAACCTAGTTTTGAAACACCACTGCCTACTTATTAGCTATAGGATTTTGATAATTCATTCTTTCATCCCTTTATTCATTTTTTTAAATTTCAACTTAGGTTTTCAACATATGTCCTTTGAGATTTTACTATGTGAGTGATTCAGGACTGAGGATATTTAATCCACCTCACTTTTCTCTTTAAAAAATTATTATTCCACTTCTAATTCATTCCATGTTGAGTACATAAGAAAAGATGTTCTCCCTATTTTTAAAATTCTTTCATTTATTCATGATTCATTCAATAATTCAGCACACATTTGAGCATGCTGTATGATGGGCATTACATAAATAACATAAATAAAAATGTCATTGTCTTTATCCTGAAAAATATAAGGGGATAGACAAAGATAACAAAATAATAGAGTGAAAACATGATGGAGGAGTGAACAGTAGGGAATAAGAGGGGAAAATATCTAAAATATATTCAGTGAAGATCATTTTCACATTATTCAACCATGAACCAATGTATGTAATTGATTGGTTGCCTTCAAACAATGACAAAACTTTTGCACAATCTAAAAAACCATACTTAATTAGAAGCCATCCAATAGAAGTCAGTCCGTCACTAGCAATGGGAAAGATTTAGAAAAACAAGATGAGCTTTCAAAGTCAATTGCCTTATATGTTTGGTCAGAATGTACCAAACTACACTCTCTGAGGGTCAGTGGTTAGGTCTGTTAATACCAAAAATTCCTTTCAGCTGATGTTTACTGAATGTCTTTGCAGTATTTGATTAAGGACTGTAAGTGATAAAGAAAGGTGTATCTTGGCTTTCAATGAACTTCTAAACTCTGTACGTGCATTTTTCAAAAACTCTATTTGTTTCTAAAGGATGACTGTTGCAAATGTGTGTTGTTCCTATGGTAGGTTGTAGGAAAAGGTATAGCCATTCGACAATTTCCCAGGTTAACTGCTTAAGCAGAACTTCTGTTGAGTTCATTATGTAGAACTACTGAGCCTCCTTATCATCAGGATGTCCCCCAGACTTTGTTAATTTATATTGATCCTTAATAAAAGGGCTGTTGGAAGACAGTTCAGGGGGCGTCAGTCTTCTGAGGCTGTTCTTTCTGCTGAAACTCAACCCTGAGTGCCTCTGTTTCTTTCCACGACCCCGGACCTTACATCAGACTTACACCGACAGTAGATATAATTTCTGGTGGAAATAATGGTAATATTCAAATATGAAAAGTGGAGAATAATTCCAGTTAAGAGAAAAATATCAAAACTGAGCTCAAAAAGGAAATACAAAGCCTGGCTTGTGTTTCATTGGTCCAGTACCATCATCATGATTCTAAGATAAATATGTTAAACATCAATTTTCATTGCAATTTTATAATAACATTATAAGTATCATGATATCTTAATTATGAATAATTTGGGTTTCAAATAACAAGAGACAGCTTATCTAAATCTTAAAATTAGTATACATTTAAAGTATAATTTATACACAAATACTTGCATAATAAAGCTTTTGGAGGCTCAGTGGCATGGCCCTTACCTTGCACATGTGTAGTGCTGAGTTCAATTTCTGGTACCCCCAAAAAAGATCTTTGGACAGCAACAATATGGAACAGTTTTTGTATAAGAAATTTCAAAAGCCTATCTGAACATCTGAAGAGCAGTACACTCTTCATAAGCTAAATCATGAAATTCAAAATACTAAAATCTTTCACCTTAGCTATTGCAAAAGTCTAATAAAAGGGTGTAGAGCAAAACAAAGAGCCATCAATTAGAGTTGAAATCAAGTAATTTTATATTTCATACATATACACATATATAACAAATATACATATATTACATATATACATATATATTACATATATACACATATATTTACACATGTTTGTACATCTGTACATATATTACATATATGCATATATTATATATTACATATATAGATTTATACATATATGTATATGTATGCATATATGACATCTTTCTTCTCTCCTTCCCACCATGCTTTCATTCATGGACTCCCTTCCTATCTCCACAAAGTCTACCTCCCTCCCTATTTCCTATCATCTTTTATTTTACTCTTTCAATTATATTCTGAGTTTCTCATATGAGAAAAACCATGTGATGTTTCACTTTTCTGTGAGTGATATGCTCCATTTAATGAAATGGACTTAGATATCCATTTTGGTGTGGAATGGTTATGTTCTTGAACCACACTAAAGGGACATTCTCAGCAAGCTACACTTAAGGCCCAGAAAAAAGACCATGTTCACAATCTAAGTGTGTTGTTATGACAACAAGAGTGTCAAGATGGGTCTCACAAAAGAAATTAAATGTACAATAACTAGACGAGCTCTTTAGCCAGGCAGTGACAAATAACTGATTAAGACCAAATTATCCAGTGTGGGCTGCAGACTCAAACTTGGCTCTGTCCTGAGGACACTGTTGCCAGCATAGATTATTGTATTTCTACAGCACAGAAATTAACACATTGCTAGAAGATTGATTTTTGTCTTCTCCCCTGCCCTGCTCCTTTGAGAATGGAGTCACTGTCACTCACTGTTGATTGTATCTCTATCATCCGCTTAGTTCACATTGAATGGAGGCTAACAGGATGAGAATTAGATGAATTCATGTCTGTCCTTTTCCTGGATCTTGAATTATTTTAGCAGTGGTAAGACCTTCACATGCATATGCACATGTTTGTACATATTATACACACATACACAAACCATGAGAAAACACACATTGGTTATACCCTGCAGCAAGAGTCAGAGCTCCCGGATACAGAGAGTAAATGATAAATGAAACACAGTTGAGAGGTAAATTGCCAGAGGTATCAGAAGATGTGTTTTGGTGACTTTAGGAGTGGTACAGTCATTAATTTCAATATCTGACAGCTAGAATGTTAAAGGGAACCCACCCCTGTCATCACTTAGGCTGTTGATTGATTGATCGATGCCAACCTTTTTCTCCTTCCCTGGCATCTCATCATCTCACATCGCTTTCTGACAAGATTCTCGCATTTCCCCAAGCAAAGATCTCATGTCTAAGGCAACAGCTTCTCATTAATTGTGCTAAATGGAGTAGAGATCTATAAAGGTCACGCTTCCTTTCTAACAAGCTGTCACACAAACCAAGTACCTTTCAGATGTGACTAATTATTGAGTTGGTGGACATGGCTCTGCTCCCTCCAGAGTTGATCCAATCACCATGGAAGCAGCTCTGGTAACCTAAGGGTTGTGTGTAACATGAAGATTCTGCATAGATAGATAGATAGATGATAGACAGATAGATAGACAGACATTGTTTAATCTTCCCATGACATATTTAAAAATGGAACCATCTCATTAAAATCGTGCAAGGGTATGGTTTTTAAAAAAATAGTGAATACAAATATTGTCTCAATCCAGAAACTACTTGGAAAGCCAAGCTAGAAAGAAAAATGTGTGCTTTTCACATTTAATTTAGTCATAAATTCTCACGATGTTTCAGACTATCAATTAAGTGAAAAAGATTCAAGCAACATGATATGTAAATAAATGATCACTATTTAAGAAAGCAAATATAAAACCGGCAGGCTCATTGTTATCTGAACTATCAGGAGGACATTCTTATTATAAGTGGTAAAGACAGAACATTAAGAGCACAAGCATTTCTGTATTATAAATGAACTTAAAATATGCCACTAATTTAGAACATGACATTTAAATATCCAGTGTTTCAATATCTCCAGTAATAATATAAGCCTGGCAATATCTGTTTCACTACTACCTTAAATAGTGATGAATAAATGAAGAAATATGATCGCAGCATTTTGGAAGTAGATGTGTTGTTTTAAACAAAATAAAACTCACAACTGATTAAATACATAACTGTTTCAGAGCTCCAAACTTATGCAAGTATCATTTAAAATATCCTATCACTGTTCTTGGATGTCTTGAAAAGAAATCTAGAATGTTTATTCCAAGTAACGTTGTCAAGAAAATGATAATCAAATACACAAATAACTAAAATGAACATTTCATCTAATCTCAATGTTTAAACATTATTCAGAAAGCTTTTGTTTCCAAGTCACAGCAGTAAAAACAAAACGTACCACATATATCATACAAAATTATAGATTATTAGTGTTCAATATCTCTAGTTTGCTAAACCAACTGTTACATGGTCTTCCAGACTGTTGGGAAAAAATGAAGGCAAAAAAATACATATACAAACCAAGTAATATTAAAGTTATTTAAACAGTTAATGGGAAAGAAGTAACTAAAGGGTTGAATAGCAGTTTTCCTTCTGATGGAAAGTGCTGCCCTAGATAGATGCTTTGTATCTTCATTAAACATCCTGACTTTGATATATTTTAAATCATAGTCAAGGACAGGAACAAGGAAAAGGAAGAATCCATCATTTAGATCCAAAGCAAATCCATTCTTTTAAAGTAACAAGGGGCAGGGGCTGAAAAGATGGCAGTGCTTCATTATATATGTATGTGTGTTTAGTACAAAGATTTATCAACATAAAAGTAGAGATAAGAGATATAAATATATAGATGACAGATACAAACAGATGGATAATTTAGTAGTGATATAGCCCCTACTATGCTTTCGCTTGTGCAAAGGACTAAAGATATAAGACTAAATCTTAATCCAAAAATGAATGAGCTCAGTCTCCTGGAAAGTGAAATATTAAAGGAAAATTAAGGACATATGCTTTAACTGCTGTTCGTAGGATACAGAAAAACTACATCTCATCTACAGGCAGCTGTCTCCAAGCTCAGGAAACCTAAGTTTCATTTTGGCATCTTTTAAATTAACTTGATATAGGAAAATTGGGAACTGTCCAGGAAGTGGTCACAAAAATGATAAATAAGACAGAGAAACAGATTTACAAGGTAATAGTAAAGAATGTTCCCAGGTATTTCTTACCTACGTGAGGACATCCAGAAAGGCTATAAATATTTCAATGATGTAAATACCAAAGCGATAACATAAGAGAAAAAGCAAAACTAGAAAACATAAACAATTTGCCATAAATGAGAGGAAAAGGTAATTACATATATAAACAACAATAAGAATTAGCTTCTTCAGACTCCTGTATTCACAAAAACATGTAGAGTTTATTCTAAAAGCACATTTTCAATTGTCATCACTTTAGTATCTTCCACTGAGACAAGCATTAAAGAGAAATATGACAGAGGTCCCTGTACATGGGAAATTTACAGGAATTTATGAAAACTTTATGAATTTACAGGGATAATTTAGAGATTATATGTCCACCCTATCACTCCACATACCACCTACTTCCTACTGATTTTCCCCTGACTGAAGGAGCCTGGAATTTCAGATCACTTGGTGTTGAGGCAACATAATCAGGCAGATCTCCCAATACACTACAAAAACCCTCTTTTCTCTTCTCTAATTCATTTTCACTACACACACACAAACACACACACACACACACACCCCTTACACATTTAACTAAAGGAAGCAACCCAGGCATGAAATGTAGCAGTATTTAGACTTAAAGAGATTTAGTGCAAAAGCCTTCATCTTTACCACTAAAAAACTGAAGCAAAAAAATCTGAAAAAATCCATCCTGTTTAATCTGCATTCAACTATGAGTGATTGGTGATTCAAATGTTAATTTTTATGTGGTACTAAGAAAATACTTTTAAAAGCAAGACTGTTCATAAAGGAGAAAACAAAAGTCCTATAATCTGTGTAATAAAAGCCTTATAAATATGATGGTTTCATAAATTTCATAAACGCAGCCTATGAGTAATTATTAAGTAATTAATAAGAGTGTGTGTGTGTTCATATCCATATATGTTATTGAACCTAACAAAACCCTGCCACAATTGTGTAATAAAGGTATTTTGAAATAGCAGCATTTTCCTAATATCCAGCCAATGTGCCAGTAAAGATCAATGTGTGTGCTCATGGTTGTCTGTGTGCACAAGTATGAATGAGCCACGCTATGACTTTCAAAGGTCATTGAACAGCAGAAGTGAAAAACCAAGCTGGTTTCTTCTATTCTTACAATGGCTGAACAGAAATAATGCCTAGCACTGCTTGGAACTGAGAAAGCTCATAATGCCTGAGGGTTATGGATAAGTCCATTACTTCCTAGATTCCCGAGTTTGAATTGACTGTTGCATTTGAGGAAAGAGGCAAGAATCTTTATCCCACTTCACAAGCAATTCGGAAATCAAGCATACTTCTTTGAAAAATTAAACCTTTTTACAAAATCACATCATAGGTGAGGGAAAGAAAGCTCTGTCTTATAGGTGGGGGAAAAATGGCTGGTTTTACAAAAAAACCTGTCCCAAGAATGAGTCTTAACCAGGAGCAGGTCTCATGCTCCCCTAAGTCTCTTGCCTTCTAAGGGTGCAGCAGAAAAGAGAGAACGGGTCCTTTCTTTCTAGTATTGCTCTAAGACGCCACAGTGGAACCTGTAGGCTTCGTAGAGCCCTGGTCTTTAAACAGGTTCACAGTAGATCGTCTTGTCACTGCTGAATGGTGAGAAAGCTGTGCTTCAACACATAAAAAGAGAATCTGAAAGAAGAGTGCACAAACACGGTAAAGGTCCCATTCATCCACGACTCTAAAACTACTAGCAATGTCAGATTAACCAAAACATGTAATAATGACATATTGTACTACCTGCCAATAGTTTCCCAACTTGTCTCATGTTTGAATAACGCTACTCTAAAGCAAAAGGAAGTAGAAGACATCTCCCCTGGAAATTTGATTAGTAGGTCACTTGAAGAGAGGTAATTTAAGAAATGAGAAAATGCTGCTGAGGGGACTAAAATAATACAACAACATTAATATAGCACCTTTCCTCTTCAAAGCACTTTAAAAACACAAAGTAATTAGGCCAATTAAAACTCGAAAAAGTAGCCCATTTAGACACAATCTTCTCTCCACAGCCAGTGCATCTGCTGGAGATGACTCCCCGGCCCTGTTTTCAGTGTGAATGCTGCTGGTAAGAAAAGAAGTTGCCATAAGTAACTAGCAGGATTTATTCATAGGGAACTGGGTGTAGAATCAGTTAAGGCATTTAACTAAAATTTCCCACACCCTGCTTTTTGTCTGACTCCCTTACCTCAAACACTCTGTAGATAAATACTTTCCATAAGCACATGGCAGCTGTGGATGGGTGACAGTAGTAGAAAACAAGGATGATTAGTCCAGAGAATAAATGGGCAGAAGGTCTTAGGTTTGTCTCTACAGCAAACTAATATCCAAACAGGTGTTGCAGAATAACTGAGCAAAGAGACAAGTGTTCATTTGTACAATGTCCTGAACTCAAGGAGATTTAGGAGATTTCAGTCCTTGTGCGAGTTTAACCACTAATGCACTGTGAGACTGGGGAAAATGATTTAATCTATTTATGGTTTCATTCTCTTAAATGTGAAATGAGCTGCTTGGATTAGATCCATGGTTTTCAAAGTATATTCCGAGGGTATAGGGTGTCCCTGACAGGCATACATAAAAGCTCTTCATCCCTATTCTAGTGCAGGAGCAAAAGATTTTAATTCATTTTATATGTTGGATTTTTATGAGATGTTGTAAATAGATCCATATCTAATAGAGTAAGAAAACTACTGAAATGGATGATGTCTAAATTCTCTTGTAAGTCTGCTATTCTGTGATTTTATGAATGTTTCCAAATCTTATAATATATAATATATGTTTCAATTTTTTAAAAAACACACTACATTTAGCTCCACATCTAGGACTAGAGGAAGACGAATGGTTAAAGACAGTGTTTTCTCTCTGTGCTCTGCAAAACAAAAATCAGATCTTCTTCTCTGACTCGTCTGATCTCAGGTACAGTGTGAGATAACCCACCAGATCCGTATTCTCTCTATTCTTCTGTCTTTGCCTGAAACTGGATAACCGATTCTGATCAGCTAATCCTGATAATCTAGATTTAAGGAGGGAGTAAAGAAGCTCCACTATATTCCCAAATTTTATCTATTTTTTTCAGAGAGCTTTACATTAAGTTGTTAGCATGTTTCATCTCTGTGGTTTATAAGGGTGGACACTGTGCCAAGGGAAAGACCATGGGTTTATGTTCAGGGTACTCGGCTCTGAAACTTTCACCCCACGTGAATTCACGAAAGACACATTCACCACCATGATCAATCTAACTGGTCTACTTGGCATGAAGAATGTGAATATGAACCGGTTCCTATTTCACATCACTATTATGAAATTGTTTCTTCTCAGGCTACCGAAACATCCTTGATGTCTTTAGAATGTTCTACTTACCCTTGGTGTCATTTAAGATGTTTTAGTTTTTCATCCTTTTCAGCAAGCAACTGAGTAATGAGCCAAGCTAAAGTGTTTTCCAGGAGCACAGATTCCCCAACAAAAATAAAGGATTCCTAATTCCAGATGGAAAGCATTTTGGCATTTCCTTAGAGAATACCAGTAGTGATTAAAATAGAAATAGATGCTCCTTACTTAGTAAAAGTCTAGCAATTCATTTACAGTCCTATCCGCATTCTAATTAAAATAGCACAATAGCAGGGGAAATTGTGAGGAAATGCCATCGATACTATTGACAGTTTTTGCAACTCTAAACATCATAGGGAACATACTCAGCGACAACCTCAACAAAAAATATACAGAACACAAAATAGAAACAGTGAGTTATAGCTTCAGATTTGTAGGGCAAGTTCCTGCAGAGGTTAGAAAAAGTGACCTCACAATCAACTAGAAGATCTTGATATTCAAGGCATGGTGTAAGTTTAAATTAGATGACTTGAACCCAAGTTATTTATGCTGTAAAGCAAAAGGTGTTTTCCTTTACAAGCCTAAAGCCAGGAGCAGAGAGGGGCTTGAAGCTGTTGTGTGTCACAAGGTATCCCATACCTCAGATTACATGTTGTGATACTTGAAGGAGGAAGTTTCCTACTAAAAATTACTTTGCAAGAGTTTGCCAGAGCTCTAAACTTATTTTCTCAGTTGGGACTGGCAATTATGCAAATGTACAAATCAACAAATTAGCACAGGCCCTTAGGACCAGAATTTGAAACTAATAAACCCAAATCTAAATGTCCCAAACTTCAATCAAATACAGTACATTCTTTGGGTTTTACCAACTTTCAACTCCCTTAATTCCTCATTATCTAGCTGTACTACCCGAAACCAACTACATTAGACACATTAGTCATGAATGTAAAGTTTTATCTGCTTATCATGCCTGATTTCTCTCTACTGTACAACTAAACATCCTGATCCTTCCCTTTCCTCTGCTGTGACTGCTCAAATATTTCCCTTATCCACAAGCAGTATGTGTGTGCTGGACCACAGTTTTTATTACAAAATTACCTATCTCATGCATATTTTCATTTCTACTTACTCATAGTTTCATTTCTATCAAAATCTAGACCTAAAAGTCTAATGCTACTGTCCTGAAAACTTTTCCTAAGAATTACCAGATGTAGATAAGCATAAAATTTGACCTGTGGACCTCTGAGACACACATTTTTTTTTTCTTTTCAGAAATGTGGGGAAACATGCCACTCTTTCCAGTGGAAAGACACCACTGGAAAACACGCATGCACACATGCATACAGACACTCACACACGCATGCACATACACACATACACACACACACGACTGTGTTCTATACTTGACCTGTAATGTTAAGCAAAAAGCATTACTTATAAAATTGTTCATGACAGACTGGGAATGTAGCTCAGCAGCACAAAATCTGCCTGGAAATCTCAGATACTTGAGTTCGATTCCCAGTATAAAAAAACAAAGTTATCCATGACAAAAAGATGGAAACATAGCTAATTCACAGTATGATAAATAAATACACACAGAGATCATGACAGATACATGAATGGTCCTAAAAATCAACAGATCAATCACAAATATATGGTGATATAATAAGTATATAAGATCAGAAATTTATCAAACATTTCCTTTGAGATCTCAAGGTAATAGAATCTGCTTCTCTCTTAATACTTACCTGGTTCTAACTAAATTGCTTTCTAGGATTCAGTTTTCTTACATTCTGAATGGAAACAATAAATCCTATGTTATGATATCATTAGAAAAATTAAATAATATAACATAATTGAACATTATAATACAGTCTAGAATTGAATGACTTATATAGTATAAGTGTAAAAGAGTGTATCAGTTTTGAAAATTAATTGCATTAATGAAAGTAGAGGATATCTAGTATATATCCAGTCATTGACTTTACAAATGTATAGTAAATCCTTAAGATATGGAAAAATATTTCATATACCTATTGCCATGTTATGTTTGGCTTAGAAGATGCATAGATGAAGTCGCTCTGGAATTAATATGGCACTGAGAAGTTCCTTTCGATAAATGAGTGAAGTGCAGACTACTAACAATTTACCCTCTAGTTGCACCACACCACTTGTGCTTCTGACCATATCTTTTTGAAAGAGGCTGAGCTACAGATTGTCAAATTAACAAGCATGCCTAAATTATGCCAACCCAAGACACAGCTGAATCGGATATGGATCCCACATTAGCTAATTACCGAGAATTAGGCTACATGCCATTCTCAAGAGAGCAAGTTCTGTCAGGAGATTTTCTTTCTTGGGAATTCAGATTAAGACATATGCAGGAGATTGGTGCAATTGGTTAAGCAAGCTGGGAACAGGAGGACATAGGACAGGGGGTGGAAACAAGGGGCCTTGTCCATTCTGATATTAGGAGACACCAAAGGAATGGCTAAGCAAAAACATCCAGAGAAAAGGAGAAAAGTAATGAGAGTGAGTAACCTCGAGATTGAGACAGATCAATGCTGGGGGTCCTCAAGTTCCTAATAACAATTATAAAATCAACCTCTTAATGAGCATTTGCTATGCCCTAATCGCTCTTATAGGACAAGGTCTACTAAATCTTACAGTCATCACCAGACTTTCTATAAACCAGCTGTTATTGCTCTCATTTAACACATGTGGAAGCTGAGACAGAAAAATGTACAGTAACATGTGAAGGTTTCAAAGCTTTTGCTGGTGGCAACAAAGACTCAAACTCAAGCCTTCTGAAGCCCAAGCTCCAGAGCCTCTGCTCCCATCCAACCCCACGCTTTGCCACCTCCACAGGAAGCTCTATCCCTCCGGATGTTCTCAGGGAGCCTCCCATTCATTCAGCAAGACAAAATCCAGACTTCACCCACATGCCTGTGCCTGACAAGTCCTTGGGTTCACATAAAGGATGAGGAAGCTCACAATTTCATGAGCCTCCAGCAGTGAAGACTCAGTGATTTTTCCTGTTGGAGAACATGCTGCTTTCTGAACTGAGCAGCACTTGATTTCTGAAGAGCAGATTTGGTATTTTGAGGTGGGATTTGGGGATAATAGTTAGAATCTTGAAATAATAATGAAGCAAATTTTCATTAAAAGAAAACCTCAGATAAGATTCCAGAGTACCCCCCATGTGAATGTCTACCATATTTCTCCTAAGAGGTCTTAGGTCTCCTAAGCTTCTTCCTCTGTCCCATTCCATAAATTGTGGCAAAATGAGAGTCAAAAGCAATTCAGGGCCGGGGATTTAGTTCAGTGGTTCCGGCGCCTGTCTTGCAAGCACAAGGACATGGGTTCGATCCCCGGTAACCACATAGCATACTGGGCGTGGAGACTCACGCCCAACAGCAACCAGTACCACATACCACAGTGCCGGCGTGGTGGCTCACGCCTGTAATCCCAGCACTCAGGAGGCAGAGGCAGGAGGATTGCTGTGATGTAAGTTTGAGGCTGAGCTCAGGGCCAGCCTGAACCACAAAGCGAGACCCAGTCTCAAAAAAAAAAAATTATTATTATTATTATTATTATTATTATTATTCCTGTCCAATAGTGTTACTGGGAGGATGGATACAGACAATCACATGCTCCTCAGAGCTCATAGCACGTAATAAGCTCTCAATAAATATTAGCCTTTCAGTTATATTTCAATAGACAAGAAAGCTGAGGGATATACTGACTATACTACACTATGTGGGCTAGGAATGTTTAAGATACAGTAGAAAAGAGCAAAATGCAATCATTATGAAGACTGCAATGAAATCAATATTTTAGAAATCAAATACTAATAGGACTTCAGGCAATTTTCTCTACCTTTCTATGCCTCAGTTTCCTAAGCTATAAAATAGAGAAAAGAGTAGTTCTTGTTCCATCAGGTTAGGGTTATGAAATGAGTTCCTCCATGTTAGGTCTGTAGAAGAGCAGAGTGGTTCACGTTAGATGGAAAACAAATGTTTGCTACTATTAACTGTGATTAGAATCACTTAAAATGCTCCACATACTTAGCAAAAACCTCAGGCCCAGGGTTTGTCTTCTGCACCTGGAGACATCTCTGTAGCCTCAGAGAATCTGCTGCTTTGTTGTACTTGCTATTCTGCCACAGGAACATTGGTAACGTTGCTACCAATCCAGACTTCACATTTAGTGGGAGTGTGTCAGGGAAACACTGATTCAACAGGAAGACAGGATAAGCATGTCCCATTGCTTGGAGAATTTTTGCCCCTGTCCTTTGATAACACTTTTGCCTGAAACCTGCCCAGAGTAATTATGGCTCTTAACTATTGTTATAGCTCCGTAGCAAATGCTGGGTGACTCTTCCAAGTAGCTTTATCAAGCTGACATTCTAACAAATGTCCCTTGCTAAATGTCAAAGGAGATTTCCAGAGGGGAGAGGAAAATGCCTCTTTTCTTCTTCCACATTTCAAGTTTATGTAGATCAAAAAAGACACCGCATGGAAGCCGTTGTTTCAGCAAATCAGACATCTGCAATAATCCACCAAGAATCTTTAATCAGCCCAGGCTCCATTCTTAACACTGGGGAGAATTAATTATGAATGTGGAATCAGCATCATTGTCGATCCACGAAGCTGAACTGTTGGGCAGTGATGCTGTTCTCCTGCAGTTTTAATTAAGCAGAAAGGAGTTCAAGGGTGAGGACGGAAAGAGAGTGAGGCTCATGAGGGACCCACTGTGCAGGGAATCATCAGGGTATCTCTAGTTGCATATTAGTCATGAAACAAATATTCCAAATCATGGTACTTCATAAGGATACTTTAGGAACATAATGAAATCAACTCTGACTAAATATAGTGGGTCAATGAAAAGAAAAAAAAAAATAGCCTCCTTGATCAAGTAGAAAACTGTTTTTTCCTAGATGGGGATGACTGAGAAAGCAGATAAAAGGTTGGAAGGAGAGGCCATAATTAGTTGGTGCCCCGCTGCTTCCCTCCATTGCTTCTCCACTGACAAAGCTCCCATTTCCTCACACTGACCACTGTCTCCTCAACAGTCAGACTCCTCTTAGCCCTACCAGCTCATTGCAACTGACCTGTGACCACAAACTCTTCTTATGAGTGACTGCTTTACATAACACTCTTGACATGGAGCATTCTGCCAGGCATGTGTCTAATAAGGGCAACTTCATTTTCCAAACCAGTTGCCTATGAGGAAATAATGTGCTAATGTAACAGCAGGAAGTATTGTAGCTGAGTTCTCCATGTCAAGAAAGTGCATGCCACAAATTCTGAGTCAAAATGCTGAAAATAGTAGGAGCAAAAGAGTAGTTTTTATTACTGACGCAATGTACCAAGCACCTGAAATTTAAAGGAACAGAGGATTATTCTGAATCACGGTTTTCAGACACTCCAGCCCATGCTGGCTGGCTCCAGCACAGAATCAGCAAGGCAGGAGAGCACAACAGGAGAAATGTGCTTGGTCCATGTATCCAGAAAGCGGAGAGAGAGAGAGAGAGAGAGAGAGAGAGAGAGAGAGAGGAGCCAGGGACAAGAACACCACCATCGGGCTGGGGATTTAGTTCAGTGGTTCCTGTGCCTGGCCCGGTTTGATCCCTGGTAACCACATACAATACTGGGTGTGGAGACTCACACCCAGCAGCACTCAGTACCACATACCACAGTGCCAGGCATGGTGCCTCACACCTGTAATCCCAGCACTAGGGAGGCAGAGGCAGGAGAACTGCTGTGATGTGAGCTGGAGGCTCAGCTCAGGGCCAGCCTGAACTACAAAGTGAGACCCTGTCTCAAAAAAAAAAAAAAAAAAAAGAACACGGCCATCTAAGTCATGACCCCAGTGACTGCAGCCCACTAGGCTCTGCCCTCTACAGCACATTTATCTCCTGAGCTCATCCATAGATGAATCCATTGAGAAGTACAGCGTCGCCTGAGTTGGGGGGTATTTTATTATCTAACTGCCAAATGATGGACAAACCTCCATCTCTGATGATGTCATTGATTGATTAAGTTAAATCACTGATTGACTCCATTGATTGAACTCACTCTGGAATATCTCACTATATAAAATGTTAATTTCTCACTCATACATAAATCAATTTTCATTAGCTTTTAATTAGTCATAGCTGAAATATCTTAGCAACTATCCTTCTGAACATAAAATTCCATAGCATTATTTTAATTTATATTTATAACAGCTCTCCAGGTAGATATTTGCCCTGTTATGAAGGAAAAAATATTGCAAATAAAATATTTGATTTCTCAGTAGCAACCTGAGTCAGTAACATGAAATGAATGACTATAGGGAGGAGGTTTTAAAAACAGTTCTCTAGGGCCGGGGAGTTAGCTCAGTGGTTCCGGCGCCTGTCTTGCAAGCGCAAGGACCCGGGTTCGATTCCCCGGTAACCACATAACAATACTGGGTGTGGAGACCCACACCCAGCAGCAACCAGTACCACATACCACAGTGCCGGGCGTGGTGGCTCACACCTGTAATCCCAGCACTTGGGAGGCAGAGGCAGGAGGACTGCGATGTGAGTTTGAGGCTGAGCTCAGGGCCAGCCTGAACCACAAAGCGAGACCCTGTCTCAAAAAACCTAAAAAAAAAAAAAAAAAAAAAAAAAACAGTTCTCTATACTATGCCATGCTGGTAGTTTTATCACTAGAAATGTACTCATTTCTATTTAATTTGACTTAGCAGTTCTTGGACACAAGAACAATATACTAAATAACAGAAGTCAAACATTACAAGAATAAAACAGTCCCTGGCAAAGAAAGCTAGAAAGTGTCTCCATTAATAGTTACAATGCAGCCCTATGATATTAAATAATGGTAACAAACACTGGAGTTTGGAGCTTTAGGTGGTAACGGCTGAGATATCATAATAGAATGAACACAGAGGTTTTAAAGGCATTTGGAAGCGTTGGTGAATGACAAAAGTCTAGGTAGAGTGAATAAATTGAACTATATAAAGGTCCACAAGTAATCGACAATCATTGGCTTAGGCAATGCAGATGGGGCTGAAGTACTTGGGAATTAAGTCATAGAAGAGGTAAAACTTCAAGTCATAGTGGATCTTGTACATCCTGCTAAAGAACTTGAACTTTATTATATGGATAATTGGTTTTACATTTTTCTTTATTCTTAACATTGTCCCTGGAACAAAACCGTATCTAAAAGTATTTAGATAAAAAAAGACTATTTTGGTTGAATCCATTAAACACATTTTAAAGCCACTCTTTGGGGATCATGGAGTGTCGCCTAGTGGTTTTAACTATAAAAACAACGATGTCTGAGAGAAATGATTCTGGAGACATAATACAGAACACATGGCTAGAGAAAGAAATGAAATAAGTGGCAGAGAACAACTTCCAAAACTTGCGCAACCTTATGTGCCCAAACACAGACAATGGCATGAAGTTGGCATCTATTTTACTACCAAACTCCTGTTCCCAATCCTCCATGTGAATGGTATTTCACAATGAGCAAAGGGGCTGAGGGATTGTCTGCATGCTTGTAAGATGCCAGTTTTAGCTCCCTGATTAGCTTATGCCAATAACAACATTCATCCTCTCTTCCCCACAGCAATTTTCATTTGGGTATAATAGAGTCATACATAAAGTTTTCTAATGAAAACTTTTTAAAAGGGGAAGAAAGCTTTTCTATTTTATTGAGAGTTACAAGGACAAATGATTTCCATTCTTCAGGACACAAATATGGAGTCATGAAGTCCTAAATGCTGGAACAACACAACCCCTAAGAAGGGAGAAAAATGGCAGACAAGAGTATCATGAGTGGAGAAAGTAGAGCTACAAATACACTGGGTTTCTGTTAATATCGTTAAGCCACTGTACATTGTCTCAAGCAAGACTCGTACTACCTTAGATTTTTATTAACTTGGACCACTGTTTTCACCGCCAAGGAAAATATTGGAATTGAGCTCTCTCTTCCCTGCAACTCAGATAAATCAAAGCTGTTCAGATTATTCAAAACTAGAGTTTAAGGTGAGATATAATTAGTAGTACATAACAATAAATTTATGACTGACAGGACAGAGTTCAGAAAGACAGTCTAAAGTTTGTTTGTGATCATATATCAGGGTAGAACACACAGACAAAGCAAAAGCAAATACAGCCATATCATTTTGGTCTTAAATGTGTTAAATTTCCATACCTTTAGCATAGCTAGGTAGCAATATAAGGAGTAATCTTTTAAATAAACATATCACCCTGTAGAAACATCAAAATCTATTTTAGGAGGCTGGGCATTTAGCTCAGTATTTCCAGCACTTGCCTTGCAAGGACAAGGTCCCAAATTCGAGCCCCAGTAACCACAACAGAAAAAAAGAAAAAAAAAAAAAAAAAAAAAAACTAAAATACCTTTCCAAGCTGATAGTACACTGTTATGACTTTTTATATGTATGTAGAAACTCTTCTAATATCTTTGTGATTTTATAAACAGTAGCTAAATGTAATGGATATCTGAAGATTAGTATCAGAGGTTGAGACAGAAGAAATTCTAAGATTTAAACAAAAAATAATATTAAACCTTAAGTTTGCACTACCACGAGAGAGAAAAATCAAAATGTACATTATTCCTAAAAGATCAATATCAAGAAGACAAAGGGAGTTCTCATTTCTCCATGGCTGCTTCAGTTACGAGTCATGACTATACAGAGTTCACTACTCAGTCCCAGTGCACTAAGGGAGACTTTAAAAACAAAGAAAATTTGCATGCAGAAGTCATGAGAATTAATTTTATGAAGGTACTCAGGGCTGCAGATCAATCTCACACTATGATAGTTAGCTGTACGTCTCCTCTGGAATAACTGAGTTGGGCACCTGAGTCCTAGAATGCAGATGATTCCAAAGATGTACAAGGTTGAGGAAGGGATTCAAATCAACATTTTCAGCATCTTGATTACCCTCAGGCCTGGCTTCAGATAATTACAGGGAAGAATACATGTCCTGCACTTTGCTCAGCTTCATGAGCTGAGTGAAAGGGAGATTTGATGTTTACACTCTTGCAAATGTGTGGGGACGAGAGATCTCCAGTTGCCAAAGCCTCCAACTAATTCTGTTATTAAAAGTCTTACAGGGAAGTGCCATAAAGCATTTTATGCATCAGTCGGCTCTTACTGAGTGATGTTTTGATGAAATAATTATAAATGAATCAGAAGAAGTAAATTACCCTTGAAATAATAACAATACTTAGCATTTTCATTTTGAGAGTGTTTAACAAATTACTAATTATTTAATTTACAGTGTACCATCATGACGAAAGGATTTCTACTCCAGTTTTATAAATAGGGCAGCAGAGCAATCGGAGGGGTGATGTGCTTGGGTTGAGAAGGCCAGTTGGGGAAAACAACGGTCTTTGTACAGCTCCTCCCATAAGCAGGGTCAAGAGGGAGACAGGAAAAGAGAAGCTGTCTTTCAGGTGGAGAGTTTGATTTCCTTCTGGTCTCCAGCCTTTCAAGCCTTCAGCGTATTATGCAACCACATTTTCAACAAGAGTTTTGGAAGTGCAATACTACCTTAAAATTTCTGCAAGTCACCTTCACAGATTTATGCTTCCTAGTTTGAGAAAATGAGACTGAGAATGCCAGGGTGTGAACTATTCCTGCAGGACCATTAGGGGGTTTGGACAACGAAGACAGCACCATGTAGAACACTCAGGGGTCTCTAGTGACTTCTTTCCAGGTGTCTCCTCCTAAAACACATTGACTTACTTTCCCATTTGTTCCTCAGCTTCTGAGCTAGCATAGCTCGTGTCCCTGGGAGACTTTCAGGCCACTTCCCCTAGTGGGTATTTGGAACCCAGTGAGATTTGCAGCTGTGATTTCCTTGGTGATTTGTGGAGCTGCCACTGTCTGTGCCTTCCACCAGCTTACCCTGTGCCGAAACATCACCATGCAACAGATCCCTACAGTAGCTTTATATATGAGAGCCACAGCAGGAAACTGATAGTAAGGCACAACCTATGTCCATGTTCCCTTTGGGGGTATGCATTTCTCTTGCTGAGATCACAAAGGCATTGTGACTAGGTGACAGTTATATACCTCTAAAAATAAACCATCTCGCTGGCTGTTTTCCTAACCTCTTCCAGTGTGTGTTTTTTTATATTATACATTTGTTTCATTTATCTATTATCATGGAACAAACTGTGCTGTGATAAAATGATTTTTTAAAAAAGAGCAACCCCCTAAGATCATCTTCATCAGGTCTCATTTCATCTGTTCTCTGCATTACTTTGTATTGACTGGAGCTCCTACCAGAGTCTGTTGAATCTATAGGGGCTGGGATGGCCAGGACAGCTTATTTTTCTTTGACTCTCTCTACTAGTTGTGTAAACCTTGAACAATCTAAGACAAGCTATGAGCATGGCTTCTGGTGACACAAGAAAGAAGTGGTAATTCTAAGACTTCTTTGACACTAGGCTTGATTCTTGGGCATGAAGCTCAGGGATACAACACTTGCCCAGCATGCATGAAGTTGCTACATTCAGTTCCCAATACCTGAAGGAAAAAAAAGGCTAAGCTTGAAAGCTTGTAAATATCAGTTCTTTTGCATGCATTTGGTCAAAACAAAGAACAAAGCCTCTTGGTATTTCAAGAACAGAAACATATTATCTTTTGATTGTGGGAATGGTAAAGACATATACCATTGATAGACATATACCACTGAATTGAAGGAATTGATAACAGCTCTCTTTGGAGATTATCTAGCATGTGAATATAGGAGATTCTCTAAGCATTTGAAATCAGGAGTACTCTTTATGGTAGGACAGATGTTATGAAACTCATTAATTGGTTCAATAGATATTTCTTTTTTACTTTTCATTTCTTGGTTTATTATTGAGCATCTACTTTTTGCCTGATTCTCTTTGGGAACATGGGAAATAAGAATGAACAGAAGAGGGAATTTTTTTTTCTTTGAAATAAATTCAATTCTATCATCAATAACATGACAATATGTAAGTCAATAAATAAACAACTGAAAATCTGACAGTGATTTATACTTTGCAGAGAATTAGCATTTTGTACCAGAGCATGACCAGTTATCTAATGCTGATTAGAAAATTGAGTTAGGTTCTCTGAAGAGGAGATATTTCAGCTAGGAGCGAGTGACAGGAAGGGCAACAGCTAATGTGAAGGCTCAGGGCAACGACAAGCTGGGCATGTTTTCCGAACAGCAGGAAGCCTGATGCTACTGGAAAACAAGAACAGAGAAGGAAAGTGGTCGGGGGGAAGCAGAAGGGCAGCCAAGGCCTGATGACAGAGGGATCTGTAGGTTGTTTTTTGGAGATTAGTTTCAATTCCAAGTCTGGTGGAAGCCATCAGACAATTTTTAATCGTGTTCCTAGTTTGTATTTTTGAAGCCAGCTCTGAGAAACAGTAAATGAATTGGGCCTGGGAGATGAGAAAGGGAGTAATTTAGGTTAACTCTTGGACTTGTGTTTGTCCAACCACAGAGATAGGAGTATTATTTGCTGCAGTTGAATAAATTGGTGGAAAGATCCAACATATGAGCAAGAAAAAAAAAAAGAAGGCATCACTTTTTGTCAAGTAAGTTTCAGATTTTCATTAATGTCCTTGTGGAATTTCAAATTTCTGGATCCCAATAATGAATTCCTCAGTAAGGGGCAGAAGATGTTGGAAAAAATAAGATTGGTATTTGATTAAACATCATAAAAAAGTTTGAGCAGCTTCCTGAGGGTGCTTCAAATGTTAGCAGGCTCCTCATCCTTGTTGATCCCATTACTTGCCGAGAAAGAAGATAACCAGAAAACCAGGAGCATAGCCCACGGAATTAAAAAAGAGAGAGATGAGGAAGGAAATGTAAAACAATTCTTTCCTTTTTGTGCATGTTTTCCTTTGGTAAAAACTGAATTCCCAACTGTATACTACTGATCAGCTTAGCACTGGGTAACCTACATTGTAGTCTAGTTAAAGAGGCAAATATAAATAGTCCTCAAGGGACCATAAAGTTGATGTAGGTGTGTCTTAGCAAGAATCGCTTCCACATTGACCATGGAAGCCTCCAGACAGAGGGTACTGGTGTCTGGCATATGTTTGACATTTGAAACTATCATCATTTTCCATGGTTTTGAGCAGTCTTGAAGAAAATCCTAAAGCAAAAGAAGAAAGCAAGTGTTCCAATGGGAGACTTTTCATTAGAAAATGGGGAATTTGGTCTAGCTTTAATGAAGAATGTTGGCATTGCCATTGGCACAGCTTGTGTCGGGTCCAAAAATCCCATGCCAATCTTTACTTTGTGGGAACAATGGCTGGGTATACACATATGAATCTCATGACTTAATATTTGCTCCAAGTTTAGGGTATGATCTTTGCTTCTAAGTAAACAACATAGACAAGATCACACTAACAAAGAAGCAAGACCAACTCGGAAAGACAAGTTGTACAAAATGGCAAGGCAATTCAAAATTATTGCAATTATTCTCTTGCTGTCTGAAATTTGAAACTCAGAAGACCTTAAAATAAATACACTTGTAAGATGTGAGATGGGAGGAGAAGAGAGACTTGAAAGTGAGGTTGGTGTTGTTAGAGCTGAGCCGGGCAGATCACACTGCTTGTGGAGTGATCTATGAGAGAGGATCACTGAACAAATGAAATCCATGACAACATTTCGAACCTACATTAAGAAGTAAATGCTGTGTGGAATGGAATACTAAACCATCAAGGTTCAAATCTGATTTCCTGAGGGGCTAACAGTGGTTTTAAACTTTATGTGGCTCTATTCCTCCAAAATACTAGAAAAGTCGCCTTTGAAGAGTAAAGAATTTACTGTACAGATCAAACAGCTAGTACATAAAAGGCCCCCTATAATGCTAGTTTTTTTAAAAAATCTACATTGTTTTATAATTTATACTTCATAAGAAGATTGATAATGTTAATTATCATAACCATTCATGCATCTCCAGAAGTGAAAATGCCATGCTGCTATTATTTTCTCCTTCACTCAAGGAAGGGAAAATAATATGATGAGCTCTTCTAGAAATGTTGGTAGTTTCAGACTGAAATGTGAGCTGAGGCTGCTGTGTGGCAGTTCCTAAACAACTGTTGTGCTTGCCCTCGGGAAACAACAGTATTTCAGGGATTCAAAGGAGATCAGAGTGACAAATTGAGCTACTGACCGAACACACAGAGAGTCACAAACATAAAGGACTCTGGACAAACTGGAGATGTTCTATTTCCTCACACCTTGTGAATTTGTAATCTTTTAAAGTGCGTGCAAATGGAGCTCGATTTTTTTAATGTTCTTCTGTAGAAACAATATATTCATAAATAAGTGTAGAACATAATGAAAATAAAGATATGCTATCTTAACTTACAAAGGAAACATTTACAAACACTTTAGGAACACTCATTTTTGTATATGAATCATTATTTCCTCATAAAAATAGCATCACTCTGGGCATTTATTCATGAGTTGGTCTCAACTTATTTTTCTGACACTAACACAATATACTGAATTCACGTGAGGAGGCATTTGCATAGATTCACAAACAATATCCTTTTTAATTTAATGCATTAACGAAAGATTTATCTCTCCTGAGAAGATCATGTATTGTCAGATGAATTCAAATCACTCAATACCTTTCAACCAAAAATCATATTATTTCAAATATTACAATGTTTATCTGTATATATTTACTTATGCATTCATATTAATTTACATTAAGTTTTCTTACTTTCACTTGAAAAAATTATTCTCATCTCTTTGTTATATGAAAGCATTTACTGAGACTCTACTAAGTAAACATCCAAGATAGGATCTTAAGTTACTTAGAATCTTGAATTTAATATATAATGGGAAAAATGTGAATAGTTTCATAATTTTGGCTACTTCCTGAGTTAAAATTGATTTGGGGAGGGAGAAAGAGAAGAGAGACAGAGACAGAAACAGAGAAATACTGAAAAAGAAAGGACTGAAGGAAGGGAGGGCAGCAGGAACCTTGTACTGGAAGTGACCAGTCCCCAAGAAAGATCTGGTGCAGGGGTCAGCTGCCGCCCTAGAGCTGAGGACAATTCATCCCTAGTCATGTTTCCGTTTGAAAATTACAGCAGAAAGTGTTCTCGATTAAGCATATGACTCTAAATCTACAAGACTGGCTAGGTTTTCCTCTGTGCAAGAAGCAAATCGTAAGCGTCTGTGTGTGAGAATAAACGTGTGCATGTACACACACAGACACATTCACACATGTACCCAACTGAAACATTTGTTTTTCCTCCCTATAGCTTTTTTTGAGGATCAATAGAATCGTATCAACTCACGCAGACAAGCAAATAGCTAACTGCTTAGCAGTACCCTGCTACCGTATGTATCTCAGAGCCCTCTATTCTGACTGAAGCAAGCGTTCGGAGTTTGGTGATAAATGTAAGGCCCACCTTTGCTTCTAAGGTGGTCCAAGCTTCCTGGTTTGGTCCAGATGTAATGATAGAGACATCTAGTGGTCAGGTTGAGGAGTGTGTAGGCTAAAAACAAGCCAGGTTGCATGTACCCATGGAGGGGGCAATGACTGCTAAGAAGAGTGGCAACCAGTGACAAAATATAGAATACAATGGTGCATTATGCCTAAGTGCTTACCTTCCCAGTATTAAGTCCTGGAAAACTTTAAGATAAAAATAAATGAAACAGAGAATATTAATTTTAAAACAAAAA
Source organism: Petromus typicus (assembly GCA_004026965.1). NCBI lineage: Eukaryota > Metazoa > Chordata > Mammalia > Rodentia > Petromuridae > Petromus > Petromus typicus. The sequence continues at coordinate 62,074 of PVIR01000648.1, read as the reverse complement.
TCAAGGGAAATTAAGTAAATCATTATTTTTTGTTATAATGTTAGAGTTCCAGCTTTCCAGAAGAGGGAAATCTAACTCATACATATTATCATGTCAGAAATACTGCATTATGCAGTAGTACAGAGTACACTATTATAGAATTTTATTTACACATCAAAATACTAGTCTCTGGAAGACATACAAAAAACTGGTTATCAGCAGTCATCAACACTTTCGTATAAATCAGCTGGTAACAATCTAGAAATGAGCAAGTGTAAAAACTAACACACCAAGAATGGAAGGAAGAAAGCAATACTGTCTGTCCTAGTGGGTTGCAGTGGTGGACACCTGCAGTCCCAGTTACTGGAGAGGCTGATGTCTTTGAATGGTCAGTTAAGCTTAGCATTGCGCAGTCACCTGGGCAACAAAGAAAAATAAAATCCATCTCTTCCAAAATCAAAACACAACAAAAATACATCATTTCTAGGATAGCAGAAGGGTGTGGCACTGCCATCAAGTTATGTTAACATATGAAATATACTGATTTTAGTTAATAAAACAACTTTGTACTTATCTAAGTTCAAGGGAAACATATGGTTCAAGAAGTAGAATTCCAAAAGTTGGGGTGGTGGTGAAAAAGAGCTAAAAACTAAGAAAAAAAGAACTCGGGAATTGTACAATAGATACTCACACATACACACACACACAGAGGCCCAAATACAGAGCTTCCCACATAATTCTTCGTATGATACTGTCTTCATGGCCAAAGCTCTGAGTGAGCTGTAAAATTAAACCTTTTGCATCATTAAAATTTAACTCCAATGAAATGAAACCAAAGCCAAAAGCGATATCTTATATTTCCCATGGTGAAAGAAGAGTAGGATTATAAGGAAGTTCTACTATCCACTTACACCTTCCCCCAAACATCTTCTAACCTGCTGGAAGTTTCCTGTCTGCACCTGCCACTTCATTGCCTAAAGAGGAAAGGACAACGGGATGTCAGCTGCTTCACAAGACACAGCACAGAGGAAGTGTGGGGGACTGGACGGGGCCAGAATGCTGCAGAAGCAGCTGCTGTCTCTACTCTTCTGTCTGCCCCATTGAGCTAACATCACCACCTTAGGGGACATCACTTCTAAGAGAGGAAATAAGCTCAACTTTCAGAGAACATTAGACCAGAAATACAAGGTGTATTAAATTGATAAATTGTGAAGTCTATGTCTTGATATTATTTGGATCAACAGTAGAAATTTTAGCTTTGATCTTTCTAGGAGAAAAATACTACTGCAAAAGGACATATAACACTTCTCTTTCCCTCAATAATGTTAGTAATATCCTAAATCTTGATTTCTGTGCAATTTCCCAGAGATGTCTAAATTAGAAACAGTGATTCTGAAAGAAGTAAGTTAACATGAATTCCATATCAGGCTCCTCTAATTGTTATTTTCTTCCTGAAAGTAGATCTGATTTATGCATAATTCTACATTTCTAATACATCCCAGCTAAAAATCCTTATCAGCCCCAAGCGTTATTCTAGCTACTGAACTCACTAAATTACCTGGCATATGAATGATTTTTTTTTTTGGTTGCCACTGTTGCAGTAGGGAGGATCAAACTCAGGACCTTGCACTTTGAAGGCAGGCACAGCACCACTGATCTACATCCCCAGCCCTGAATGACCTTTAGTGTGCTTTCCTTGTCTGTGTTGGTCCCTCCTAGGAATCCCCTGGGCCTCCTTACTCAATAGTCTCTAGACCTGCAGCACTAGAAATTATTTGAGCTCTTCTTTTATATGCACATTAGCAATTTTCTCTCGAAATCTGTGTGTTCTGTGTAAGCATGTAAAATTCAGAATTCCTTATCACCTGGAACTTTCAGAATCTCACCTCTGGCAAGAGTAGGAGTAAAAGAAAGGAAGCCAGAACATCTATTTGTTTAACAGAATTCCCAGCTAATTGTTTTCCAGCAAAGCAATGAAATTTGAAAAACCTTCTGTAATTACCTGGCTTTCAGTTTGATGATACATGATCAAAACCGTTGATCAAAACCTTTGGTAAGTTAGTCTCATTTTGGTATTTGAAACATTACATTCACAGTGCTGTTTAAGCCCTAAATAATAAAACACACAGAGGTGAACTCCATGCACATTGAATTCTATGATTAAAAGAATTCAGTACTACTAGGCTGTGCCTAAAGATATTCCTGCCATCTGTCTTCGGAGTTTCCACTCTATGACGACGAGAAGGAAAGCACCCTTCACTTAGAGTCAGCTTGAGGAAGCAAGACTTCTTACTTGGGAAGTACACAGGGAATTTCTTCCCTCACTACGGGAAGGAAGATGTGGGGCAGCCTGAAGTCTGCAGACCAGCTCAGCTGCTGCTCAGCAAGCAGCTGGTAATGCAGCATTCATATCATGCTGGCCCTGCTAAGAATACTCTTTCTATTCTTGCTTGCTTTTGTTTTGTTTTGTTTTGTTTTGTTTTGTTTTGTTTTGTTTTCAGGCTGAGGTGTTAGAGAAAAAAGCAGCATCTGAATGCATTTCAGTTATCCTGCATTTTATAAATCAGTGCATCCTCTCAGCCTCCCACAGCAGTGGAGAGGTTGGCCTCATCCACCAGGAAAGCAGCCAACATCTGAAAGACTGAGGGAAAATTAAAAGTCTGCAGGGTTCGCGCTCCTGGATTTTCACTTAGACCTATCTATTGATGCTTCCCTTTACTATAGTCACAATTACTAAATAATGAAAAGGTTGTGCAGCTAAAGACAATGTTGTGATTTCAAGATATTATTGCATTCTATTTGTTATACATGCAAGACAACATTCATATTAGAACAAAATTAGAATGCTGTTCTAGAAGTCTTTTACAAAGATAAGAATACTGTTACTACAAAAGCATCAGTGTATGCTAAAGAGATTTGATAGATACAAATCTGGGAGTACAAACTTCTAAAGGCATAGAGAACAATAGTGAGACCTCAGCAAGTTGTATATTCTATTATTAAAGAGACTCATTTAATCAACGCATTGATTTCTCAACATGAATTGACCAGCTTACTGCTGGTTAACATTTAAGTATCATCCAAGAATCAAGCATTCACCACAGACTTTGCATGCATTTTCCAAAATGAGTAGATATTAAAACTTACATTCCTCACACACTTGTGTCCTGAGACAATATTTCATCTGCACATGCTCACATACCAGGCACGTGGATGTTTGTCGGTAAACATATTTCCATACATAGTACAATTATTATGTAGGTCATTGTTTCCCAAGGGGGTGTCGTAGGGCAGTATTAGTTTGTTAAATGCTAACAGATGTTCCTAAAAACCTATGGCCAAAAAAATTGAAAAAAAAATACTGAATTAAATCAAATTGAACATGATTGTTTAATACAAGCCTTCTTAAATTTTTTAAATATTAATTTTTACATATTTCTGCAAAAAAATAGCATGGGACATTTCCCAAAGACATAATTGCTAGGCAATTGCTTCTCTGAATAACAGTCATACACTGCATTTTGAAAATAAATCAGTGGCATTTCATGGCAACTCTACATGGCAGAAATACCTCTTTAAAAGGAGACTAGGACCATATTGGCTACCTTTGTATTATTTTAATTCATTTAGTCTCACTGGCTTTCCAGTTGTTTTGATAAGAAGTCAAGACAAAACTGGAATTTCTGGCAAGAGTAAGTAGGATGGGGGAAGAAAACTACTATCAAACAGGCAAGAATTTCAATTTAAATTTGAGCCCCTGAAAAATATATGCTAGACCTGGATATGCCCATTAAGGAGAGTTAAGAGGTTAACACAAAAATGAATTACCATTTTTATTATTATGCAACAGATTTCAATATCATAGTCGGATCTTGTTTACAGAGAGGTGGATCCATGCATGGAGAAGATCTTTCCATGAGTAAATGTTCTATTTGTCAGTATCTCATTGTGGTAATATTATCAATGGTTTAGGTTAGAAAAAGCAGAAAATCTTTCACAAAAATGAGTCACATTCTCCCACTGCCTGATGAGGTTCAGAAATCTGCGTGGCATAAATAATCATGGGTCATGAAGTTCCGCTTCTCCAAAACATCTTTGCAGACAACAACATAGCTCTAAATGATCTACACAAAGATTTTTTTTTTATCTTTATTGGTAATGTCCATCCTTTAAAAAGGGGAAAGAAACAATACCAATATTTTTCCTATTATAGATTTCAATCTGATGATTTGGTAAGTCAGATAACCCCAAAATCTCATATGTGAACAGATGAAAGACCTTTGGCTATCTGCAAATCTTCCCGCTTACGTCTTTCCACTGTGGCATGAGATGCTCAATTCTTTCCTACAGAAAAGAAACTGCCACTAAATGCAAGGCACTAGTAATTGTAACACCTAGCTGAATTTATGCAAACGGATATCATTAAATGTCAGGTTTGAGGCGGCTTAATAACAAACTCATACCCCTCACCTGACCATAGTATCTGTGTCAGGATACATCTCTGCAAATGTAATAAAAATATTCAAAGATCAACCATGGATGATAAGGTCCAAGCCTATCAGTGATACAGTCCAGGCCCTCTGAAACTTTACTGTCATTCCGATTGCCCAATATTACTTCCAATATTTTATTGTCTGTCTTCTCGCTAAAACATGCACACACTAAGTTTTAGGAAGGTATAACCCAGGGACTGCTGTCTAGCCTGGGAATTCCGCAGGGGTCAGGGAAAAGAACAGCACAGTTCATGTATCTGTAATGCCTTCAAGACTGGGTAATGCACCTCAATGTTCCTTTGCTGTCTGTGCTAACATTTGATCCCTGAAGGTTCTTTTGCCCTATTACTATGTCTACTATTTATTGATGTATGAATTTTTTTTTTTTTTTAGGTTTTTTTGAGACAGGGTCTCACTTTATGGTTCAGGCTGGCCCTGAGCTGAGCCTCAAACTCACATCACAGCAATCCTCCTGCCTCTGCCTCCCGAGTGCTGGGATTACAGACGTGAGCCACCACGCCCGGCACTGTGCTATGTGGTACTGGTTGCTGCTGGGCGTAAGTCTCCGCATCCAGTATAGTGTGTGGTTAACCAGGGAACGAACCCGGGTCCTTGTGCTTGCAAGACAGGCGCCGGAACCACTGAGCTAACTCCCTAGCCCCAATTTATTACATTTTTAATGACCTAATTTCCTGAGGTTTTTGAGACAAGGAACACACTCAGCCTGGGGATGAGGGATCATAATGGTATGATACACAGTATTTGTCTCTAGGAGCTCAGTGCCTTGTGAGGAAAAATGAAGGAACCGGTCAAGGGAAGAAAGGGACCAAAAAGAGAGAGAGCTCAACACCAAAAACATGCAGTGGGTGCTAGACTTGAAACTCAGAATTATTTTCTTTTTTAGTCTTCTATAAACATCATTTATGCAGGAAACAGTTAGAGGGTCACATGTGGTAGATGTATTCCAACTCGAGAACCCACCACAAACTAAATGAAAATCATCCCTTGTCTTAAATATCTGGCATTCTAGTAACGTATACAAACCCAAGCAAAGCCAAGGGCATATAAAGAAAATATTTAAAATTTTCAAAATGAGCCAAAAAAAAAAAAAAAGCTGAAGTAGAAGACAACACAGAGGTAGTTTTCTTGCCAAGGACACTGTAGTTAATTTTCACTGTACTATATGTACCCGTGACCATCTCTTTTTAAACAGAACACATGAGGTCCTTATGGACTGGATCAAGAACAAGGCAATTTGAACCCATAAAACAAAGGGGAAAATGGTCTTATAGTGAATGTTCAATCAAAGTCCAACAACAAGGACAAAGAAAGCAAGCAGACAGACCAGGCTGTTACTTCAATAATAACAAAGATCTGAGCTTGCAAGCTATCATTTTAGGTTACAGCAAACTATGAATGTGTCTGTATGTCTGGCAGCCTACGAGCACCTTTGAAAAAGGAGCCATGTTCCTTCAAATTCTAGGTCTTCTAGTTCTCAGCTGTACCACTTTTGCCAAGTTATTTAAGCCCTCTGAAGCTCAGGTCCTCACCTGTAAATTGGACATAACAAAATGACATCAGTATAGACGATTACACTAATAAGAGGTATATACCTGAAATCCCTGTTGCACACACAGAATGTTTTATTTTTAAAAAACAGTAAAAATAAATGAAGTATCTAAGCAACTGTATGTTTTCAGTTATAAATTATAATAAAGCTTATTTTATTACTCAATTATTAGAAATGTATATTTCTTGAGTTCTAAAAAGGTGAGACTTTTTTTTTTTTTTTTTTTTAGGTTTTTGGAGACAGTGTCTCGCTTTGTGGTTCAGGCTGGCCCTGAGCTCAGCCTCAAACTCACATCACAGCAATCCTCCTGCCTCTGCCTCCCGAGTGCTGGGATTACAGGCGTGAGCCACCACGCCCGGCACTGTGGTATGTGGTACTGGTTGCTGCTGGGTGTTGTTATATGGTTACCGGAGAATCGAACCCGGGTCCTTGCGCTTGCGAGACAGGCGCTGGAACCACTGAGCTAACTCCCCGGTCCCCTCTAAAAAGGTGAGACTTTTAGCATCTCAAGTAAACTGGTAGATAAGTTTACCCATCTTTTCTGTCACCAAGCTAAGTTTATAGAGAGATTTTTCAAAAGCAAGGGCAATACCTCCTGAGAATAGATGAGGAACAACTTAGTAGATAAAAGAACTGCAAATGATGTCATTCCAAAGTGATAACATTGACTGACTGATGTACTTACAGAGGTGGGACAACCCTCAAGCATAATGCTATTTAACTAAATGGCACCAGGGTCTGGCACACTGAAGTATTCCAATATTCATACAAAATTTGGATGTAGTAGCAGCATACGATAGTTTTCTTGGAATCACAATGAACTTATTATATTCACTACTCTTAAGAAACGAGTGCACCATATGTATATATTTATATATTTTAATATATACATTATGGGTAAATGTATCATACAAATATTAGCATATTCGTCATAAGTAACAAATTCATGTAGCACTAAGGAAGCAGGAATGATTGTGTATGTGTGCATGCATGTGTGTGTGGACAGTTTGCTGTTCGTAACTTTTAGGTTTACTTGAAGTTCTGTCTTCCCTTTAAATCAGCTGGCTTGCTTAGCAGTCTTTTTCTCTGGGCTGCCTCTTCACTAATTGGGCAAATGCTGTAATTTGTAATGGGTCTCCAACTCATTAGTGTAATTTAGTCAGGTTCTACTGTATTTCACAAGACATACAAACCAGTCTGCTGCACACATCTGTTTTTGGAGTTCTATTTCATAAGCATCCATATTTCTGCTTTAAAATTGAGGAATGATTGCCCCTTAATCAGCTATTTGTTATACTGGGCTACATTAATACATGCAGTGTCATCCATTAATAATTTTAGGATAGAACATAACAAACATTAACATTTTCATAATGCTTTAAAGAGTACAGTTTTTTCTTGCATATCAAAGCTGTAAAAAAAAAGTCGTGTATTCCTTTGTTAAGGAAGCTAATGCATATTTTTAACTGACTGAGATGAGAGTACTTCCCAACACTTTCAAACAAGATACCTGCTTCATGCAGACACAGGCTATCTGATACTGCTGATTTATTTCACCTCTCTGACCTTAAATTTCCCAAAATTTAAAGTTTTTATTAATATACACCTCATAGTATCTTCAGGTGGAAAGATACAATTTTTGCTAAGGTGAAGTTGTACATTCACCAGTATCAGTAGCTATGATGATGGTTTATCAGATATCAACATGGTCCTTTTTAAAATCCTTAAATATGATAACAGAATTGACACAGTTTTCAAATATATGTCTGGTGTTTGCAAATTGGGCAGACTTGAAGTTTGTTATGTCAGATCCTCACAGGAAGCCAGTTTAACAGGCAACACTGCAAGGCTGCATCTGTCAGAAGCAGTGCCTCACCTGTGATGTTCTAGGCTGCTTAAAATTATGGAGTGTTTGGATCTAAGATTAGAGCAAGTGAAGCAGATTTCAAAGAATTCAAAGACTTCACCAAAACCAGAGGGTGGGTGTAAGGTAACTGTTGAAATATTGGACATGAAATAGAAAGCTAAAAGTGTGTAAAAAGTCCTATCGGGCCAGCAGGTAAAGAGATAGTCTGCATAAATAACACAGATAGCAGACTTTGTCTGATAATATATTCTTTGCCTTTTTCTGTGCCCTCTACTTGGCAAAGGCAAAGGAGGGGTGAGGTAGAAGTCAAGAAAGATGCCCACATATTTTGCCTGCAAAAATTATGAGCCCCTGTGGGAGGTGCTAGCACAGGTAAGGTATAGTTTTCTGGGAAAATACCCACAGCCCCAGAAAGTGGAGGAAATTGGCCTTCATGTTTCTCAATACCATGTATCAGTTTTCATAAAGAAACACAGTCAAAATTTTATTACAACAAACCCAACAAGGGACATTGTTCTACAAGTCCCATAGAGGCTAGTGGCACTGAGCAGATCAGTTAGATTCCATCTAATTAAATTTATGTTTAATGGAGAAAAAAACTTATTTTGCTTCTTCAAGGAATTAATATAGTCAAATGTAAAGCTGACTATCTTCTAAGACTCTGTGTTTTGATTTATCTGAATCCTCAGCCTGGATCCAGACCAAAATCAAGAAAAACAACATCCTATGAAATCACCTAATATGTATGTATATGGGTAGGGATGTATATGCATATATGAAGACAGTGTCTTATTATGTATTTCTGGCTGGCCTTGGACTCATTATCATCCTGAGCTTGAAGAGAGGATCACTCTCCTGGGATTACAGGCCTGTTCCACCAAGCCCAGCTCACCCAGCAAACTTCTAAATCTACTGTATGGATTTGTTATTTCTCCAGCATGAGGAAAAGAGACACAGAAAATGTGTGACCCACATCTCTAAGAACTCAAAACTGAAGAATGAGGCTGAAGCCTCAAAGGCTACTAAATAGCCAAGTTTCTAACCACTCTTCAAGCATGTATAATAATGTGCTGCTTCACTCTGAACTACCAGACACTGGGCATATTTCCATTTAGAATATAGCTTTAGAGATGTTGGGACAAACTTGTATTCAACAGTTCATTCATTCAAGGCACTACTCTCTCTTCTAGAAAACAGAAAAGGGACACACTGAGATCATAAAGAGGAAGGTAAAGTAAGGACACTGGATAGATGATTTTATTTCCAATCTCTGTTTTCAACAATAATTATTAGAAGAAAAAGAAGTTAAGCAAAATTATGTTAAATAAACAAAATGTTATAGCAATGCACAAAAAGGTTTACCCAAAAGAGCATGAGAAAATTTAGAAAAAGATAGAAAAAACAGAGAATACTACGTCAACTTCTTGCATTTGGGGCCCAAAATTGAAGGAATAAGAGCAACTAAGCAGATATATTGCACTGCTTGTAATAACTCATTACCTGGGAAAATCACAAATTGTATGAAATTTAGCTTTCTCACTTTGATCCCAAAATTAATCATACCAGCTTTATACAACTTCAGAAATGTTGATACTTTGAATATTTAAAATCAATCCTTTGTCCTCCCTTAAAATTCCCTAGCCATAAATTTCTCAGTGAAAATACCTTTCTCTGAATTCAATAAAATGACTCCATATTATTTGATTATTAAAAATCTTTTCCTGTCTTGTTTAGTAATTCAGTTTCTCCTGTGCCATTTAAGATTAATGACAATATATATAATACATTTAAAGAAGTAATTTCATACTATTTACATTTTTTGTTACACACCCTAACTGATAAAATAATGATCCTAGTATGTGCTCAGTGAACAATAGTGCCAATGAAATGATCACAAAAGAAAAATATATATATTTCTACACATCAAAACATTCAATGAAAATTCTACATAATTTCAACTCAGATCCATGACATACTTCTCAGATTCAGGAGAAGGAAGAGGGTTGTTTGTTTCTTTGTTTGCAAATGTATGGCACAAACAAATGAGTCTTGCATGACAGATATGTATGAGATAAAGAGAACAGAATTCCAAGTAGCAAAATCTTAGGGAAAAATGAAGCCATGCCTTTAATGACAGAAATGATGGGGAGAGGGAAATCAAAACTTGGGGGTAGAAAGACTTATCCTGCACCATCATACAGTGAAGACAGTAACCAAGGAAAAGAACAAGAAAAAAGGAGGAAGGTGGGAAATACGCCACAATTCCTGAAATGCATAAAGCCTATTACATGACACTGGCAGCAAGGAGGACATTGGGAAAATTTCTTGTATACATGCTTATTTTAGGCACTAGAGTCATCACAAATTGATTTTATGCTTAATACTCAGAAATAGTTCGAGTTCCTCATCAGATGAACTGTTCTGACCAAAACTTACATAGAAATATGGCCTTTCTTCTGAAGAAGGGAGAGTACAGTGTTTTTCTTATGTGTGTTCAAGTTTGTTTAGAATATTAATTATCATTATGCATGATGGCTATATCCCACAGTCAAAAATTAGCAAATCAATCCCCTCTGTTACTAATTATATCTTGTTTTTCAGGTTTCTCATGAATGATTCTATCTTTATCACTTGTTAAAAAATGGATACGGCCTGAAAATACAATGTTAAGTGACAGAAATTGTACACACAAACTTAAACACAATGTGGTTTTGCTCAGAGTAATCCAAAATACAAATAAAAAGCAAAATTTAAAAAATTGATGAAACAAGATAAGTCCTGTGCAAATGGGAAGGGGACTTAGAGTCTAGGGTTTGGGCGACAAGGGAAATAAAAAGATGTAAGAGGTGCATCTACCAACTACGCACAAGGAATGTAATCTTTATATGTCACAAACATAAGCTAATGACAACGATGTTGATGAGGATGATGATGAAGAACAAGAACAATAAAATGAGGGAAGATCTAGAGATGGAGGGAAAGAAGTGGGTAAGGAGGGCAAGGGGGGTAAAAAGAATCAAGAATCCATTCCCTGAGGTGAATGTAAACATCATGTCCTCCAAACATGTACTAATAAAAAGAGAAATTTTGTATTTATTATGATTATTGTTCAAAATGTTTGTATTCACATTATTTTACTCTGTTATTCAAATATTTATGTCAATATATATGTGGAAATTTTTCTTTATGGAAACAGTTCTCTCCTGAGTATCTATTAGGTCCCAGGTACGTATCATCACAGATTTTATTTCAAAACAGACTGTTGAAAAGAAATACATCCCATGCCACTTTGTGTCTGTTCGATCCTTGCTTCTGTGACTTATCACCTAAACATAAACATATACATGAAAAGACCTATGCAAAGTTTTGAAACTGCCCAACATTGAGTAGTTTACCACCAATTATTTTAAATGCTAAGTAGTTTCACATACACAAATATACACATTATACACATGATACACACAGAGAGAAAGGAACAAGCAAATACCTATACTGATTAGAAGCTAAATAAGTTTTTTCAGGCATGAGCAAAAGGCTAACATGAAAATGTTCTTTTTCCATTGACAGTATCCCATCCAAAGGAAGACTGCTCCCTCTTCCCTTTATCAGGAACACTTCTACAGTGAACTGTTTCCCTCATTTATAGCCAAGCAATGTGCTGCATTCCCAAGACCACAATATTTTAGGACCTCAGCTGATGAAATTCTGGCTTGGTTCTTTTTCTTATTCTCTTTGCATGCTTTGTACCAAATTACTGTTTCTATTAACATCCTCCCCACTGATATTAATATTGTGAGATGATCATTTTCTTCCTCTCTTTCACATTTGTATGACCAGACAGACAAAAATATTCACTTTTCTATTCATCCAAGTGATGCATCATTTTCATAATTTCTGAAATATAAGAACATTGATGCAAACCAAAATTTCAAATATTTACTATAATTACAACTATTGCTTAAAGCAAATTAATGTAAAAATCATTAAAGTAACTTACTGTCAACTAAATTCTAATCTCTGTTCTAAGTACTACATAAGTGTTATTTTTGAGCACTTTCTTTTTTTAACAACCTTACATATTAAGGTATGGAAATACAAGTATAAAATTAACCTGCCCAAAGTTATGTAAATAAGGAGTAAATACCCCTATGCAAAGACAGTATCTATGAAATCTTCTACAGATGATTCTTTTTTTTTTTTTTTTTTTTTTTTTTTTAGCTTTTTGAGACAGGGTCTCGCCTTGTGGTTCAGGCTGGCCCTGAGCTCAGCCTCAAACTCACATCACAGCAATCCTCCTGCTTTTGCTTCCCAAGTGCTGGAATTACAGGCATGAGCCACCACGCCCGGCACTGTGTTGTGTGGTGCTAATTGCTGCTGGGTGTGAGTCTCCACACCCAGTATGGTATGTGGTTAACCGAGGATTGAACCCGGGTCCTTGAACTTGCAAGACAGACGCCGGAACCACTGAGCCAAATCCCCAGCCCCCTACAGATGATTCTTGATGCCTTATTTTTTAGTGAACAGAGAGATTTTGCATCTTTGTCCTAAGTCTTATAAAAGCACTCCATACCAAAGTACCCCCTTTAGAATAAAATATTCCAGTCATATCTAATTAATTATTTATTCAAGTTAATAGTGATCTGCATCAAATTTTGAATTATGTGAAAGATCACAAAAATGTGTCCCTGATAAGTACTATACAGGGACTCTTTGCTCCATTTAGGCACCCTTTAGAAGTTCCTCACAGCTGCTAACACTGTCGGTCTATCACTGATAAAGAGTGGACCCTCTCCTATGAACAAGACATGTTTTTCCTTTAGAGAATATGTAAGTCCTCATAGAAGTTTATATTCAGGGGCCTATGTTAACAAACACTGGGCTGATCACTTAAAACATAAGAAACCATAGTATAAAAGAACAGACACGGATTTTGGAGTGAGCTAAAATTTGCAACAAGGAAATTCTTTTCTATTTCATCAACAAATTGAAAATAAGGTAACTTTAGGATTTTTGTGAGAAATATAAATAAATAACCTAAAAGGAATTCAGAGGTGCTATGTACATCTACCAAACTCACACAAGGTATGTAAACATTATGTATTGAGAATCCATATTAATAAATTTTTTTTAAAAACTTATGGCACAGTTTCTGGGACATAGGAAACTTTTGTTGATTATTTGAGATAATTATACATATGATAGCACCTGTATGTCTTGTCAGTATAATCTGAAATATCTTATATAGGCAATTTCCTTACTTCCATGTGGAGTTCCAAACAAATATTCCAACCAAATATTCTGTAGTGGAGACCAAAGAAATTGCATCATTATCTTAGTTAATTGATATCCTACTTCCTGTTCTCACTATGCTAGAATGAGACAGTACAGAATGGGACTTTAAAATGTAGGCAGTATGGATCTGGTCTTCCTTTCCAGCAAACCATGAAGTAAAGTTCATCTGTTCATTATAAGGACAAGAAGACCCACAATCTGAAGGACAAAACCCCACTCTCTTCATCCACAGGGAAAGGCTGACTTTGCAGAACAGAAATGCTTGGGTCAAGTGGTACCAGCCGTGCAGACTTAGCAAAGCAGAAATGGCCTCATCGCTGACAGCTCAGCTCCACTACATTAATAGGAACAAGGCTTTTTACATCTTTTGCAATAGGTTCTTGAACAAAATAAAGGTCATATGCAATGACACCACCCCACATGGGTCAGATTCTGGCAGGAGATCTTAATTCTACTGAACTATCAAGTCTAAATTCCAAGAGGCAACCTTGAAGGCTGCAGTATGTCCTGTCCAAATGTAGGAGTTGTGGTACAGGGACAAGCAGAGAGAGTCTTTCTGTAATTCAGTCAGCGATGATCACAGAGTCTGTACCTGGTAGGTATTTAATAAACAGGCATCTGTTCATTGTCTGTGAACAAAGTGAGACATTAAAGAGCAATGTTAACACCACTTGCTGACATTTGAATTGTGTTTCTGCAACTACACAGCGATGTGCGCACATGACACTCATTACTTACATTCTGTATCATTTGGAGAGTTGTAACTATAAAGTACAGTGACATCTGGAAAGGGTGCTCTGGCTGCTTTGGGCAAATTGTGGTACATGATGCAAGCTAACTAATGGGAACAGCTTTCTCCAGTTTTAGGTAATGCTAAGATTGCGTGGGATTTTTTCTACTTGCATAAGGATATAAATACACTGAATTAAACTGCTCTTTCTAATTCTTAAACCTGATTAAGAGGGGTGAAAGAATATATTAGCTACTTACAGGATTCCAACTTTACATCAAGGAAATTACCAAGTATATTTTATATAATCTTTTATTCACTCATCTCAGAGGCCTTTACAGCAGATTTTCCTATTTTAAAAATTAGATAAATGAGGCACCACGAGATTATCTTGATCCTATCTCTGTCCAACTCTGAAGCCACTGCACACTGAATATTATCACATTCTCCTCCCACCATGACCTTAAACTCAGCTTTTTACTGATCTATCTCCAAAATGCAACTCTGGGATCATCATTACAATTATAGTATTACTATGAATACTCCACTTACACAATTTCCAAGTAGAACATAAACTTTAGTCAACAGGTTTGATTGGGGATTTTTAAAGCTTGCAAACAAAACAGTACCTATGTATTCCCACAGAAATTCCAGAAAAGTCAACCTTCTTTCTTTTTTATGTTTTTTCCTCTCTGGATAGCCAGTGCTAGAGGATTTGGCTCATGACACATTTTTTTGTCTTTCAAAAATTTAATATTTTACATTCTGTAGACTGGCCAATTACTTAGTCATGCACATAAGCCTCTATGCCCATATTAATACACATATATACACAAATATGCACACATATACACACATATATACACATATAACTAAGAATGTTCCACTGAAATTAACAAGGAAAATTACAGTCCACACATTTGGAAAAAAGCCCAAACTATAAAAACACAAACAGTGAGCACACACCCTGAAAGAAAGATCAGTTCTGTATAATCAACTTAATTTGAAGTCATACCTAAGGTACCAGTTGATGTCTTAAATCATGTATGAAGTCACAACTTCTGACATGTCTTTGGAAATATTATAATTAGAGATCATTTTATTCCACAATATTTGATCATCCTCCTCAGGACAGCACTAGGAGTTAAGAATGTTTAAAGGTCCTGAGTTCAATCCCTGGTACCAAAAAAATGTACATTTCCAGTATTCTGAGCTTTCCCAACATCTACAGATGTTCACTCTGCCTTCTCCTGATTGTAATGCCAGCCTCCCACCTCCCCCTCCTTTAGTTGCGATTGCTTGGTTGTCCCAAAGGCCAACAAAAATAATTGAGTAAATTGATGTAGACGATCGCAAAGCCCCTGCCCTATTCACACGTCAATTAATCATCTTTTCTTTGGTTACCTATTGGGATCCTGAGAAGTCATTTTTAGGTGACTGAGAACAGCAGCAGTGGGCCACACAAAGCATCTCGGACACATCCTCAGGGAGTGAAGCTGCCTGCTTCACCCCTGGTCAGCATTTCCCTCAGTATGGTGCTCCTCTCGGCCTTTTCATCCTCACTCTTGTCCCAGCAGTAACTCAACTCCTTGCGGGGTGAACACATAGCTCTAGGCTGTTGTAATGACTCAGCAATCAGAACCTCAAGTCTGGTCCACCTGGTCCACACACACCTCCAGGACTGCAGCTCCCAGAGCCCTTTCTGCACTAAACTTAGGAAGAAATCTTGCTGGTTTCCTTTAAAGTTTTTCCAGAGCTGACTTTCCAGCTGTCATCCCTGCTTGTTGCAAAGGGAAAGAGCAATTCATGTGTTCAGTGCCTGGTCTTTAAAATACAAACAAACAAACAATACACAGAGGAATAAACTGGACAGTGCTGGGCCTCCACCTTAGCTGACTTGAGCAGAGACCCAGCGAAAGGCCTCCCAGCGGACTGGAACTGAGGAAAGAAGGAACTGAAATTTCTTTTCTCCTCCTCAGGAAACAAGCTACTACTAATTTATTCTTTCCTCAATATACCATGCACATATTTCCTCTTGGTAACTTCAGCCTCTTCACTGGCAACCCTGAAATGGAAGTTTCCTACTTTTTCTTCCATATTTCTTTTCCAACCCTCTCAAACCTCCAAACACTCTCTATCACAAAACATTACCTTAAACAAGAGGCAAGAAAGTAAGCTAGGGGTCTCAAGCCAGGTCTGATCAAAAGTATTTACAACTGCTGTGACCTGAGCTCAAAAGAAACATGTGAAGTTGTAGTTGCACAAGAACCATCTGGAACTCTTGAGAAGCAGAGGAGTTCCTCTGCACACTGTAGGATCTGGAGACAGAAAATCCTGAGTTGGCACATACCCCTCTCCAATTAGCTTAAAATAAGTGATAATGAAAGTGTTGATACTGCTAGAAGATTCACTCGTTACAGTTATTACATCTCAAATACACAAAAGCCAAGATGCTATACTTTCTTTTTCTTGAGATGGTGCTCAGAATAATCTATGTAATTAATTTTTTCTCCAACACTATAAGTCTAAATATATTCTTACTGGGAGAGATTGTGATTGGGGGAGAAGTAATCAAAATTAAATACCCTCAACAGAAAGAGGTATAAAAATGCTAACTTCAAGAAAGGCATTTTCAAAGAGCTTCCTTTTTTTAATTCAAATCATTATTGGTACATTATAAATGCACATCATCCTCACTTTCAGCATTGAGAATTTGCATCAGTATATGATATGACACGATCTGACCAATCACAAAATAAACTACCTAAAAACATTGTCTTCTCTTCCTAGGACTAGTAATGAAAAGCTGTGGGTTAATGAAGAGCTGACCAACCTCAGGAGTGATAACTGTCCCTTCTGAATTGAGTACCTCCAGTACCACAGAGTCTCTTGATATATATGATGAGGAACCATTTAATCTTAGGACATCAAACTTTGTGTTTCTTATTTAGATATTCACCCTTGCTTTCAGGTTTCATGATTAGCAGGTTGTATTTTTCACAAAGAAAATTCAATTTTATTTGAATTTTCTTCTATGTTCAAGCCATTTAAAAAAACTTCCTTGCTAGATGATGGACACTGTATCTGGAATCTTGCTAACAGATGAAAATATCCTGATTATAATATAGTTGATAAATTCTACCCTGGAGGGAGTTTTCCCATAGTATTTTTATCAGAAGTACTGTATGGAGTTGTTGGTCACAGGGCTGGGTGGGGGGTGGGGGATATCTTCTAACATTTGCCTTTGTTAAGCTGCTTTTACATATCATTAGGCAAAAATCATTAGGCAGATGGTCATGCCAGGGTATTATTTCATTTTTTTGCTAATTTCCTTTTTGGAAAAAAAACAAAAACAAAAACAAAGAAACACCAGTGTTTTGAGTACGATGTCTGAAATCTCTCAAGTTCTGTGTGCTAATAAATCTGACCCAGTCAATAATCTCTAAATAAATCTGCTGTTACAATTTGCACCTGCCCTCTTTCTAAATATAGACATCAATACTTGCCGACGATCACCAAGGCAGGCCCTCCTCCATCTGGTTAGTGCATGTACGTGTCACCTTTACCATGAATGTGTTCACAGTAACACTGCAAACTGGCAAACGGCCCATGAAATTCCACCATTCCTTTTAGGATAAACTATCCATGTGTACTGACAGCAATACGAAGCTCCTGCTGCTTCCACTTGGAGTTCTAACATTTTAGAAATTTATTTACAAGTTATTCTCACTTCTCAGGAGAAACTAAATGATGTCAATGCAGAGATAACAATACAGATAGGGAAAGACAGATACTATTCCAATGAGATGGTATTTTGATTTAATTAAAAGAATCTCTGAATAAAAACAGGTAAAATATTATCTGTATTCCACTTTGAAAGAAAAGGAAGAGAAATGAATTCTCCTGTAACCAGGAGAAACATTGAAAAGACTGAGTTAGGCGAGATGTTTGACTAAGTCACCTGAATTCCTGATCCCACCTGCTTTTTCCAGCCAAGAAGAGACAATTAAGAGCAATTTGCAACTGCACTCCCTCCTCCAGGGATGGCGGCGGTAAGAGGATGTTCCAAAATGACAGGCGTTAGTCTTCATCAGGGGACACCGCATCCCGAAAGGTTAATGAGATGCAACGGCAAGAGAATCGCTGCAAAAAAGTGAGGCTCAGAAAACTGAACAATTTCCACTTTGTTCTCCTCTGCTCCCATTAAGAGCTGTTGAAGCAGCTCCTCTGTACTCCACGCATTTGCTACTCTCCAGAGCAGGTACAACTATGAAGGGAGCACGCAGAGGGGATTCTACCGTTAAGTTAGCACGGAAGTCCAGTGACCCCCCATCCCCCACGCCCTCTCCGAGCAGACGCACTTTCCTCTCCAACTCGCAACCTCCGCCAGTACCTCTTCAGATTGATATTTTTTTTTCAAATGTAGAGATTTATTTCAAGGAAGGGGCATGCTGGACTGTTTCCCCACAGATTGCATACCTACAGAATCTACTAAGAAAACGACAGATATGTAAGAGAGCTACGACATGGTAACAGGGACAGAGAAGAATCGTTATAGAAATGGAAATAATCTCCTTGGCATGAGAATAACCCCCCGAAGGCCACACACTGAGTTCTTCTGAGCATTACAGTCTCCAGAGATGGGCTCAGGGTTTCCAAAAACAAACAGGAAAGCACCAGCATTGCAAGAAAACAAGCCCTGGGATCCAAGTCGCCTCGTGACTTACCTTTTTTGATAGATCCTCAAAGTTCAGCAAGGAAAATTTAAAATCCTCTAGCTTTTCGTGGTCTACTCTATTTTGCTTTCTTCTTCTTTTTCTCTTTTAAAGTCACACAGGAGAAAAACAGTCTGTTTTCAAAGATTCCATTTATCTGATTTTCCAGCACCAGAAAAAAACGTGTCCAAGAGTCTCCGTCAAAAAGTAAGCCAAAAACTCATCAAAGGCAAAAGGAGAAAGAGAGAGTGGGGGAAAGAGGGGGCAGTGAGGGCTGGGGGGCTCCAGACGTGCCCCGAGATTATTTCCACGCTGTTGAAATCTACTGTACGATATACCTGCTCTGGGTGTCACACAGACACACACACAGACGCACGCACACACCACGGACACTCACACATCCCCTCTCACGCCGGAGCAGCAGCACCCGCTCTCTCTCACACACACACATGCACTCACACGAGCCCGTGATCACAAAAACTGTCAGTGGTAACCTCCGAGAGCCGCTGTGTGCTGCAGATGGTCTGGCTCGCCGTTACCTTCCCAGGTCTGTGGACGATCAAAAGAACATCCAAAATCGGGGGGGCGGGGTGGGGGGACACCCGGGACTCGATGGATTCCGGTTCCCTCTCCCCTCGGCAGATGCATCAAGTCAAGAGCGGGTCAGTCAGCAGAGGCGTCCGCTCGCAGGATGCCCCGGATTACGGCAAGGTTATTAATCTTGATGTGCTGCATCCCCCACCCCCACCTCCGGCAGGCAGCCTGCATAGAGATGACTGCCAGAGCCGTGTCTGTCCCTGTTCTACTGCATTTTGCTCAGCCCTCTGATGCTGCAAGTGAGACGCCGCGGAGGCAGGAATACTAATAAGATGGTTAGCTACAGTTTCTTCAAGGCAGCCGCCTGCACGCAGTACAGTAAGCGGGCACTTCCCGGGGCTCAGAGCGAGCCTGCGGGGCCGCGGGGGGCCCTGACTCCATCCCGGCCAGGAGGCGAGTGGGAGTGTGTGTGATGCCTGAGCCCACTGTGTCACGTCCTGTAACGACGCCGTGTGACAGGGTTTTGCTTGGAGTAAGGGACTGGGAGGGAGAGAAAGAGAGAGAGAGAGAGAGAGAAAGAGATCCTGGCAGATGAATTAGCTTTATAAATAGGTTCCAAGGAGACCAAGGGAAATTTTTAACATGCTGCTGCCCTAGCTATTAAATAGAAATACAAAGCGATTTCAAAACCAGCTCCAGCCCTGTAAATTTTAAGAGCTGGCAACAAGTATCTGCGTTGGACTTAATAGACTGAGGGAGGCTAGGTGGCTTCCTGCTCACAGAAAAAGTTTGCTCAGGATTCTGCTTCCGAGTCAGAGACCTCCAGCGCACAGAGATCTAGGTGCAGTTCATTCATCTTTAGGATGCATTTAGATCTTACCGAACCACCGTTTAACCTGGATGTGTGATTTTTCATCATTTGTATCAGATAGCAAAGGATATCAGTGTGGCATAGCATCAAGGGGGGACTAGCTGATAATCACTGACAGTTAGCACTATCAGACATAGCACACTTCGAGGGGAGAGAGTTAAAGTTTTTGGAAAGAAACGTATTCTATCTCTTTTAGTTCCAGTGAAATAAAATATATGCATAATATGCTAAATGAGTAATTGCTCAGCCTCTCGGGTGCTACTTTTCTTCTTCCACGGTTGGGCCTCATAGGTTAATATCTCTCCTTTAGACAGAGATACTCACTGAATTCTTCAGTTTAAACTGGTTTTATCTGAAAAAGCCTTGAACGAGTGGGAAAGGCAGATGAGCGTGAGTGATGGAGAAATGTACTACCAAGCATGGCCAGCGGGTGTCACAAAAGAAGATACAGGCAAAAAAAATCTACTAACACTGTAAACACTTCATCTCATTTAGTAAACAGAGATTTTAATAAAATCAATGGCATTCATCTGAAACGTAAATTTCATAAACATTAAAGGTGCAAAGAAGGACTCAGAGAACAGCTTGCCTATATATGTTTCTAAAAGTCCCTCTCAAATCACCACTTTACATAACTGGTAGATTATTATTAGTAATGGAAAAATATCACACTAATAACTGTTATTACAATTCCATCTCTTATTTTTTTATTCAATACAGTGCAAAATTCAATATGTTCTTCTAATGGAACAAATACAGAATTAAACTAAAAGCCAGGTAGTTGGTGGAAGTAAATTAGGTGATTAAAATTAGCAGGTAAATATTTGTGTAAAGTTTCCATTTAAGCATTAATCCTGCTTCATCTGGATCATATCTATAAAAATCAATTGGAAAGAATCTTTTGGAGCTAAAAATTACTAATAAGCAGTGTTACACAAGCATAATGTATAAATAATTTTGATTACCCTTATAATTCCTATTTATCTATTTACTGGGGCTAGAGATTGAATTCACAGCCTCCTGCATGCTAAATACACACTAGAGCTCAAATCTGCAGGCTCAGCTCCAGCATGTAATGTGTGAAAATTTTAAAAACATCTACAACATTATCTTACCCATTGTTTATACAATTGAAAGCAAGTATTCACTAATTTAAATGACCCAGAAGTCAATATAATATAGTCTGAAAACTTGTGTCGGCAATGTGAGGGGAAGATGGATTCAACTTTTACTTTTTCTCATATCCCATTGTGAGTCTCTGGAGGTCATAAGTCTTTACAGGCATTTTGGAGAGGAAGGTGAAGGGGATCATGCTGTCACTCTCCCTCACCCCCTACTCAAAGGCAGAACCTTAAAACCTAAGTAAGATCACTGTCAGGGCTGGGATGAATCTGTAGCTACTGTACACTAGCACATTTTCAGACACATGACCGGTGATCTCTCCTTGCTTGCTATGCCTTATCACTGGTGTACATGTTGACCGTTTCTGTGCCAACTCTGCCAGGATGGGTCAATATGAAGAGCAAGTAGAGTCAGTCAAGACTTCTGATGTTGAGAAACATGATTTCAAACTTCATTATACAAACAAGGGTTTTTATATTGCTTTTGTGAGCACTTAATTGTGCAACACTTGGCCATACCTCAGGCATTTACTACACACATCCATGCTTGTATCTGTTCCTCCTGTAAGACTCATAAAGAACAAAATTTATTTTCTTCATTGTCTCATCCAGAACTTAAGCAGGATATGGACTTTAAAATTTTAATTGTAACTCATTGTTTCTATGTCAAGACTTGCTCTAAAGCCTATAACATCACCACACACTTAGACAAGGGACTGCTAAATGCATCATGCACTAAACATTTGTTTCCTTAATTCCCATGTTGAAACCCCAAACTCCATTGGAGGGGTGATAACTGGAGGTAGAGTGATGGGATTCAGGACAAATGACTGTAAAGGATGGCGCACGGCATTTGAGAAAACCAAAAACCAGGAAGGCTATTCTATAGTTCCTCCTGCTCCTTCTCTGTTGCCACTCCACTGACTGTCCTCTGAAGTTAGTCATGAAACCTTCATTCCAGAGGTCTCTATCTACAACTCCAGGAGTGGAATCATCTTGTCCCTAAAGACACAGAAACACTGAGAAGAGTTTGAGCCACTGGACTTGCTAAATTCTACTCAACTGATTACCATGAGGACATCTATACTCTGGCCAAATGTACAACTGTCCAATTTCATCAAATCTAAGTATAAAATACAGAAGGTTCCCTAATTAGCTTCCTTACATGAGTTTGTAGGCCACATAAAAGTCAGAAGAAATCAATCTGAATGCATTTCTCTTATTAATTTGTCTTTTGTTATAGAGGTTTCCATCTGTAGACTTTGTCATAGTTGAAGAAATAATACTAACTGATCTTTCCCATAGAAGACTTTGGGATGTTACTAAATCACAAGAGTAGAGGCCTAATAGAATTTGTGATTTTAAAAGAAGAAACATCTCTTTTTTTCTCTCTCTTCCCTACTCTTTCCTTCCTCTTCTCTCTCTTTCTGTCCCTCCTCCTCCCTCCCTCCTTTTTGATAATACATCATGAAAGAGTCTTTTAAGTCCCAGTGCTGGTTCTCAGTTAATTAGCAAGTGGCACCATAAATTTTAACTTCTATACTTTCAAACAACATTTTTAAACCACCTGTTCTATAGCCTTTTTACAGAATAGCCAAATTTGACTGAGACATACAGTGAAAAAATACCCCAGGAAATAGGCATCGCTCCTAAATTAGTAATGCCATGATAAACCACATCAGATTATCATTTGAAATGACTGGATATCATTTCTTGGCAACTGATTCTTGAACAATCATTATCTACCCTCTAAATCATTTACAAAGGAAAAAGAATATCAAAGAGTAGCCATGGATTTCAGCTACATATAAATTCCTTCTAGGTCTCTTACATACATGTGTAAGATAAAATGTATGAATTATAAAAATAAAACAGTCTACTTGTTAGCCCTTTGTCCTTTACCCAGCAACTGTGTGTATATATACATATATATATATATAAAACAAAAGCTTCTTGGAAATAAGGTTCCTAATTTATATTAAATGCATCTTTTCCCTAATTCAAAAATCAGTTTATCACCCATATAATCCCCTAAGAATTGAAACATAGTATATTAGAAGGAACTCAGAAATACAGAATTTTATATGCACTTTTCTTTCCCCTGCATATAAGCAAACACTTATCCTCTGGAAGATGTTATTAGAACATCTCAACTTTTAAAAAGTTTGCAAGAAATCTGGGTTTGCTGAAGAGTATGTTTAATTAAAGGAAACAATATATACTTAAATCCACATTAATGGAAAATTTTAAACTCTCCCAGGAAAATGATTCATTAACCATGTAGTATGACAGCAGATAAATGAATGAATTTTACTTCAAAGCATTTATTTCATACTGAGTATGAAATGGTCAAACCACCAACAATATGAGAAAGGTTTTATTAGAAACCCTGTATTGAAATTTCAACTTCAGCTTTCATTTTAACAGAGCTGACAGGTGGCATGGCACCATGCCTGTGTTTGCTCCCTATACTGATGAAAAGAAATAAGCCTAAGAATGGGAACATGGCTTAATATTTGCTCCTCTTTGGCTAACTGCACAATGAGATCCTCATAATTCAGGTGTTCCATATTAGTTTATTAACCTGTAACATTACATTCTGTTATTTTATCACTTGAAATTTTTTTATTAAGTATGTCTTGAGTCCAGTTGGAATATTTTATTTAAAATGTTTTAATCAGTTATTGAGGGTTTAGTGTCATTTTATTTCTCAAATTACTTAGCTCTGTTATAGAAATCATAAGCTTAGCTAATGCTAATATAAACAGGAAACCATTTAAGCCAATTTGTCTAAAAGATCATCATAGACCTTTATAATTACAGTACTTACTTTCAATAATCAAAAAAATATTATATAATTCAACTAAACATTATGTGCATAACATCATTGTTTAACAAGTCTGTTTCTATGTCACTTCATTGGAGGAAGGTTCACTCCATTCAAATATCAGAGTCTAGACATTGTTCTCATTATGGATGAAAATGTGCTGTGTATAGCTTGATTTAAGGAAATAATATAGAATATCATAGAACAGTACTTCTCTGTACAACTTCAGCCTCTAAGTAGACTAACAACAGCCTGTGTGTGGACTGTGTACTCTGGTAGTTACACTACTACTTCATTAATTATTCACTAAATAGTAATAATAATTATTTCTCAGTACCTATAGAATCTATCATGATCCTCCCTTGCTCATTCCTGGTACAAAAAATGTGTGCATCCTGGAGAACAAACTCATAAGTGAAATAAATTGTTATGAGAAACCGAAAAAAAAAAATGTGTGCATTTTCTTTCTAATCAGTCTCTCTAAAGGTTTATCAAATTTACTGAGCTTCTCAAAGAACCTTTTGGTTCAGTAGGTTCTCTATTTGTTCTTCACTTCTCTCATTCCATGCGTCTTCATTCTTTTCACTTATTTCCATTTTTATTTGTCTTGTTCTTTCTTCCATTTTAAAATGAATGCTCGGTCATCTTTTTTTTTTTTTTTTTTTCCTTTTTTTTCTGAGACAGGGTCTCGCTTTGTGGTTCAGGCTGGCCCTGAGCTCAGCCTCAAACTCACATCACAGCAATCCTCCTGCCTCTGCCTCCCGAGTGCTGGGATTACAGGCGTGAGCCACCACGCCCAGCACTGTGGTATGTGGTACTGGTTGCTGCTGGGCGTGAGTCTCCACACCCAGTATTGTTATGTGGTTACCGAGGATCAAACCCGGGTCCTTGTGCTTGCAAGACAGGTGCTGGAACCACTGAGCTATATCCCAGTCCGCCTGGTCATCTTTTTGAGACTATCATTTATTCATGTAATTTTTTCTTGGGGTGAAATTGACTCTATAAACTTGTTAAGCTGTATTTAACAAACCTTAACATGTATTTTCATTCCAATTAAAATAGATTTTCAAATTTTTCTTTTGATCCATTTTTTAAATCACAGTTTTAAGTGTTTTACTTCACATTTAAATATCTGGGAGCTTTTTCTATCGTTGTTTTATTTTTCTCATATATATTCTATTGTGACTAAAAGACTTTCTGTGATTTGATTTCTGTCAGATTCATTGAGATTTATTTTATGACTCAGCATTATACCTAATGTGGTGAATATTTTGTGTGACCCAAAAATCAATGTGTAGCCGATGCCATTGCATTGATAACTATAAATGTCACTTATGACAATTCCTTTGACAATGTCGGTTACTTTGTCTATAGTCTTACTGATTTTTTTCAACTACTTTTATTATCAAAATCCTTAACTGTAATTATAAATGATAATCACATTTTCATTTTCCTTGCTTTGTTTTATATATGTCAAAGTTCCATCATTATACACTGACATAAATGTTGAGAATTTAACATGTTCACATTTTACTCATTATCATTATAAAATGATTTTCTTTGCAAAATTATTTCTGCTGCTAAAAGTAATTTCAGAATTATTTGGATTAGTGTTAACAGCCTACATTAATATACTAGCATATAATACATGACATAAATTTATATAAGTATAAAATACATAATATCTTTGCTTTGAGATATTGGGGAATGAACTCAGAGCCTTCACAATGATCTACGTGTGTAGCCTTTAAAAAAAAAAAATAAGACAGTGACAGTGTCTCACTAATTTGCAAAATTACCCAATTAAACTTGAACTTGAGATCCTCCTGCCATAGACTCCCAAAGTGCTGGGATTACAGAATGTGATACCACACCCAGCTATATCATTTAAAATCAAATTTAACTGAGTCTTTAAAGAGTATTTTCTCAGTCAGTGTATACTTGGTTTTTACTTATCAATCCATTGTAACCAAGCCCAACTTTTAATAAGTTTATGCTGGATAATCTAAACTTATTGTGATTATTTTGATTACTAAAAAACTTGACTTAAAGTCTACTCTCTTGGTGATTCTATTTATTGATATTATCTGTTTTATTCACCATTTACTAAATTTTCTACTCTCTAAAAGTTAAATTTCCTTTCTGTTTGTTTTCTGAGACAGGATCTTACTACATTGCCTAGGCTGTCTCTCCTCTGCTAGGCTCAAGAAACTAGGCTTCAGCTTCCCAAATTCTGGGGCTATAGGTATTTTTAATAATTACATACTTACTCACCTATATTATTTGGTATAAGTCTTTCCTTCTTTTTAGAGAAATGCTGGTTTAGGACTTACATCATGTACCTTAACATAACCACAGACGATATAGAATGTAGTATTATAGAATAGAAACATACAACAGAGTACATTCATTTCACTTCTCATAGGCTCTGTATTATTAATATCATATTTGTATTTCTCCATTTCTTATAAATACAATAATATATATGTATTACTTTTCTTAAAACAACCAGAAGATATTTTAAAGTAAGAAAAATAACTACATTTGTTTCATCTCCAGCTCATTCCTATGCACCATCTGCCTGATGGACTCCCTTTAATACACTCTGAAACTGTTTAGCTTTTGTGTGTCTCAAAAAGAAATAATAGTTTTCTTTGTATCTTCTGATATCTTTGGAGTCATATCATTTACACTTCACACATAATTTTATTTTTTGAATTTATCATTTTTCTCAGTTCAAAAACTTTTAAATATATTAATTATGTCTTGATATTGTTTAACTATCCCCTCTCCTCTTTTTGGTGATTTCAAATCATCAAATGAGATGACTTCTCATTTGTTATTGTCTTGTGTCTCACTGATACTTTATTATCTTTGCACTTTTTTCTCTGAGTTGTATTTTACATAATTTCTACTGATAAATATTCGAGTATACTAAACTTTTTTCTATAACATAATGCATTAGTAATTCCAACCAATTTATTTTCTTGAATCTCTGATATCTTTCCTCTATAGAAATAAATTTTGAATTTGTTAATGTATCATTTAATATATTGTCTTTCTTGAAAATATGAAATATTATTAAATATATATATATTTTCTTATCCACTACATTTTTCATTTGCATGATTTCTACATGGATTTCAGTTTATTTACTTTGCCCCTTCAGTGTGAGTTATAAATTACTGTTTTTACTACATTTATGATAATTTTTATAGTATATCAATAATTTTAAATGTTTCTTATTGGATGGTGTTTAAAAAAAAGTTCATAAATTTTTTTTTTCTGGAATACAGATATTTGGAAGGAGTGTGAACTTTCTTGTTATTTTATTTTATCTTTTATAGTAAGATCAGAATAGCCTTTATTCTACACATAAATTTTCTCCACTAACGTTCCAAAACTTTTCTGTACTTTCTTCTTATGGCCCCTTTGATTGAGGCTTTTCCTGGATGGAAAATAAAATGTTCTTGAGAATTTTGAGGATTGCTCCTTTTGTTCTGTTGTTAGTTCTTTCCTTGGTGTTGATAGTTTCCTTTCTCATTCCCTTCAACACACATAGCTCGGGACCTTCAGCTGACTTCTTGGAAATTTCTCCCCATGTAGCAAATCCTTTAAACTTCAGGCAGTTGGCCCCACCAGACTCCATACTTCAGTGCTTCAGCTCAGACAGACTGAGTCCCTGGCTAGGTTCTTCCTACCCGCTGTGCGACCTGCAGCGTCTCTCCAGGCAGTAAGCTGGGCAGACATAAGACTTGCTTCCCTACATTTGAAAGTACTATTCAATGCTCTACGCTGTCCAGCAAAACTTTTTTCATAAGATTTGGCCAACTGGTTTAAATTGCCTATACAGTGAAGGCAAATCTGTTCCCTGAAACTTTTAATGTAAGCAGAAGTTATTAATTATCCATTCCAACAAAAAAAAATCATAGAATGAATTTTTTTTTAACTAATCATCATTTTTCAGATGCTGAGATGGATAAATCACATTTACAGCCAAGGTGATTTCCTTCAAGAAGAGTCAATAAACTGGCCAACATAACTATGAAAAAATACCTCAGATTGTGAAGGGGAACCTATCACATGTGTGCTGCAGCAGGCTGCTTGTCAACACCGAAAGCTCTAAAGTAGCTTCTCTTTGCCTTAGTCTTTAAAATTCTTCATCACATTACCTCCACTCATATTCTGACTTAGATGGTTTAGAGGTGCGAAAGAAATAAGTGTTATATAGAAGCTATAATACATTAGGAACTGTTCCAGACAAGGTGGTCAAATCTACTCTCAAATGATGAAGAACTAGCCATGTAAAAATCTTGGGCAATTCCATTTCAGGCAGAAGGAAGAACAAATAGGAAAATGAAAGCTTGACTGTAAGTTAAAAGTGTTTGTGTATTAATTAGTTTTTTATATATTTCTGTTTCTAACATGTAATGTGGACTGACAAAATCTGCAAAATCAGTAACTTAGCTTACAGCTAATCATGGATAAATGCTCACATTGCTTTCAGTGATAATAC
This sequence comes from Petromus typicus, assembly GCA_004026965.1. NCBI lineage: Eukaryota > Metazoa > Chordata > Mammalia > Rodentia > Petromuridae > Petromus > Petromus typicus. Next base: position 33,556 of record PVIR01000648.1, on the reverse strand, counting down.
CAACTCAACACGATGCTAGCTAAATAAAGAAGACTTTTAAATTCCTCCCTACCTCACCTTCATATTTGGAGCCAAGAAATTTCTGTTCTGGTCACAACCATGACAACAGAAACCAAACAAGAAAAGTAAGTTCTCATTCCCATAGTAGGTACTTTAGAACGCAAGTAGAAAATGTTCATTCCATTCTATTCACTCAAAGAATTAATCAAGAAAATATCAAGCAGCACATGGTCTTTAAAATTGTCCATCACATTACTTCCACTCATATCCTCCCCTTCTATTGTTGTAATAACTTATGTTGAGGGACTAAAGCAGCAAACTTTTAAATGACATTAGTAAGCACAGAGCCAAGGATGTTTGCTTACTTCGGTAATAATATCCAAAGAATCTGTACACTCACATCTCAGAAGAAACAAGAATTTTGCCCTTCATCAAATTATGCACAAAGACATCACTTAAAGATTTAGAGTACTAAGCACATACTCACAAATATCCTGGTTTCTTTCTTCCTTCAAACTCCAGTCTCTGAAGTAATCCAATAGTCTACTTCCTGTAAATAAGAAAGGAAGAAAATTGAAAAGTAATGTTTTTACTCTATGAAAAGTTCCAGCAACTCTGAGAACAAGTTTCCTTCAAAAGAAAATATTCAAATGGAAAAGGGGGTTGGGATAAGTAAAGAAGGGAAATAAAAAATTGGATGGTTACAAAAAAAGGCAACAAAGCTTATGTGTATACGGGGCAGGGGGTTGTGGGCATGCAGGGGAATAGGAAAAATGAGAATTGAGTTGTGTCATACAATGGTGCAAATACTAAATGCTGACTGTGATCATAATATGTATATCAAATGTTACAATAAAATAAATTCATACAAAAAAGTGATTTCTAACTTTGGGAGACAACATTTGGCAATATTAAAGTGTTTCAGGGTTCTATTTATATTGTATCCTAAGTGAACTGCTTCCACAACAGTGAACACTTCAGAGTAAAGATGCACTGGATCTGGTGAAAAATTAATCCTTTAGGAGACAAAAATCAAGTATTCCTTTTTTAAAAAAGTACCACCTCTAACTCTTAGAATTCAAGATTGTCTTTACTTTTCCTTCTTTCGAAGAAAGAGAGAAAAAAATGTTAACTAAAGCCAGCAACCTTAGATGAAAGGAACTTGTAGTATTTATAGATTCTTTTCTGTTTTCTTCTTAGGGATTTCTCTCTTGTAGATTTTTCTTAGGAGAATGGATATCTCTTATGTGGGAGAACAAACCATTATTTCCTCTCCTATGCCATGCTGACCCAACACAATTGTCTTCTGCCAACTCCAGCAAGGGCATAGGCAGAGCTCGTGTGAGTTTTCTTCTTAGTATTGCTTTCCATGGAGACTCCTTTAGTAGCTTCTGTTTGCCTTAGAGGAGGGTCTAAGTAAATCATACAACTTGATTTAAACTTTTTCCAAAAATGTTCATAATGAAATACACACATTGTCCAACTCTTCCAGCATAATTCCAGCATGGGAGACAGGCTTCCTGACAGAGTTTTGCATCACTGTAATAATTTTATGTAATCTGTCCTATTTTGTTGGGAGATTTTCCTGAGGTTACTTCAAACTCAAACATGAGTCAGCAGAAGAGGATTGTGGGTGAGATTTTTTTCTTTAAGATCACAAATATTTCAATATTATCAATAAGATATTGATGTAAATTTAATTGTATGCCTCACATTTTCTTTAATAATTTAAATATCTTTGTCCTTGAAAAAATAGAAGTTAATACTTAATAGAATATAGAACTAGGGGGCTGGGGATTAGCTCAGTGGTTCCAGAGCCTGTCTTGCAAGTGCAAGGGCCTGGGTTCAATCCCCAGTAAGCACATATAATACTGGGTGTGGAGACTCATGCCCAGCAGCAATCAGTACGACATACTACAGTGCCGGGTGTGGTGGCTCAGGAGGCAGAGGCAGGAGGATTGCTGGGATGTGAGTCTGAGGCTGATCTCAGGGCCAGCCCGAACTATAAAGCAAGAGCCTGTCTCAAAAAAAAAATTATATATATATATATATATATATATATATATATATAGAGAGAGAGAGAGAGAGAGAGAGAGAGAGAGAGAGAGAGGGAGGGAGAGAGAGGGAGAGAGAGAGAAATAAATAGTAGGGTATTTTTTCTCTAATTCAGTTGCTTAAAGTATGTCGATGTACACATACACACGTGTGCACACACGCACATGCAAACATATATACTTATTCCACCTATATTGGTACAGATTTGTTTTTCTTATATATATCCATGATCACCCATAGGAAAGGACATTACTCTCATCATACTCATTTAATGATCCTCTTCCAATGTAGTTTCCAGAACAATTGGTGTTTTATATTATTCTCTACCTTCCATCAGCTTCCAAACTAGGGTCTGTGAAAAGATTATAGTAGCTCAAATAACCCAAGGTCTGTACTTAGTTTTCATGAAAGAACCACACTTTGATCAGAAGAAGAAGAAACTTCACCCCCATATGTTTTCCTCAGCAGCTGTGGAAGAGATTTCAGAACATCTTTTATTGCCCCTTCCTTCCTTCCTTTCTTCCTTCTTCCCTATCTCTTCTCCTCGCCTACTTTCCCATCTCCTCTCTTAGCCTCTCCCTCGCCACCACCTTTTTCCTCCTCTTCTTTTTTTTTCTCCATTTTCTTCTTTTTCCTTCTTCTTCTTCCTCTTCCTCTTTCTCTCCCCTTCACTCCTTCATTCTGTTTTTCTCTTTCCATCTTCCAGATAATTAGCTAAATAACTATTTTCTCGCAGTCTCTGAAATTTCCATCTAAACCCTAAACCCCTAGAACTGATTAGTCAAAATATTTCCTTCCAACATCAATCTTTTGGGCTATGACTGTGACCTTCCTGTTACTTTAAGTGTTATAAATGAAGTTGTTTTTCCTATTAAAATTTGACCAATAATTCACAATAAGAGAATGTAAGCAACTTGTAATTTTCTCTGATATGTTAAACCAAGAATTTCTAAGTGCATTGTCGCTTCTGATAAATAACACTGAGGAAGAATTAGGAAAAAATCACAGATTTGAATATGTGATTTTTACTTAGTTTTAATTTCAATTTTTAGCAAATCTGAGAGGAGTCACTTTCATCCCCAACATGTAGATGGCTAAGACTGTTTATAGTAAATAACATAACGTAAATCCATATATAATACTAGAATATCCTTTAGCTAGTTTGCTGATTTGGTAGCATTTTTAAAAATATAAACCAACTGGGTATTATATTAATATGATCGACTAAGATGTAAGTCCCTGTGGTTTAGAATCTTTGAGACATCAGGCAATTTTCTTTCTCTCCTTTTCTTTTCAAAAGCTAAATAAATTGAATGCTTATTATGAACTATTTATATCACAAACTTATAGTAGGGCTTATATACAATGATGCATAGAAAAGCTTTATAAATACCAAAATTATCTCTCCCAAACATTTTATAAATATTATCATTAATATTATGACAAGGAATAAAATGCAAATTATTATTGTGCCTCAGTATCAATGCAGGATTTTCTCCAGGCTTCCTTGTGGGTACTAAAATATCGCAGGTGCTCAAGTTCTTGTATGAATGTCCTGGTGTTTACATATAATCTACATGTATTCTACATACTGTATAAATGGTTTTCCTTTATTTTTTAGGGAATAATGACAAGGGAAAGTAAAAGTCGGGACATGTTTAATAGAGGTGTCATTTTTTTCTGCATATATTATAGTCAGGAACTGGGTGACTCCACAAATGATAAACCCAACTGTAAAAGAACTACATTTACAATGAAGTAAGTTATAAAGGTGAATCTAAAATATGTCTAACTCAATTAGGATTTGAGACACTCCAGTCACTACCATATTGTGTGGACATGGTAAGTACTAGGGTTAAAAATAACCAGACCAACCCACAGTAGCAAGAATACTTTATAATAGTATTTAGGTTGTTAATTTAACATTTTTCTTGCCAAGTAAAATGATTATCACAGAATGCGAGCCTAAGATCTTGACAGTTTTTTCAAATACTTGCTGAATCCTTCCTTTTCAGTTTTATTTTGCTTCTTTTCATGAGAAAATAAAAGAATCTGTGCATATCATAATGACTCACACCAAATATATAAAAATCAGTATCAAACTATATCAATTCAATTCAGTTTGCCTTATCTGTGTGTTCAGATCTAATAGTACCTATAATGTAGTCCAAATTTAGTCTACAATACAGTCCATAATGTAAATACTGTTCTTAAAGAGGTAGTTACTGGTAAACTGTATTTTGGAAATTGCAATGACTATATCATTTTACCAAAGTGTACTTTCATTACACTTAGATATCAATTGCACTTAATTCCAATTTTCCTTTCTCACAAAAGGGAAATGAAGTTTTAGAAGACTTAAATATTCTTGTCTAATTTTATCAATTATCAGCTACGGACATCAAATACTTTGTGAGAAGAAAAAGATTCAGAGATGAATGCTATAATTTCTGCCTTTGAAGTGCCTCAAAAGAAGAAGGAAGCAGTTACTTTAGGTCATTATTGATAGGACAATGCAAGATTAAACTTCAAACTCGGTGCTTTTATTTTATTAGCAGCAATGTCAGACAATTTATATTCTCCATCTTCAGGGGTCATTACAATGTAAAATGATTAAAATTTTTTCCTGGAATGCACTGATAAAGAGAGAAATGGTCTATCAACTTTGTGTGTGTGTGTGTGTGTGTGGTGCTGGGGATTGAACCCATGGCCTTGTGCATGCTGAGCAAGTATATTATCACTGAGCTACATCTTCTCCTCTCAGAAAGTCTGATTTTTTTTAAATAGAAATGGTCTAAACATGGTCTTTTATTTCTAGAGGAGACATAATTAATGCACATATCCAGGTGTAGAAATAGGAGAAATTTACTTTGGCTCTCTTTTGCTTTCTGCCTGTGTGTGTTGATTTTCTGTCTCCCTTTACCCTTTATTTCACTATTTAGGACAATCTGTCTTCTTCAATTTATTCATCCATCAGATATTTACTGACACTATTCTGCAGGAAAATGGTTATGGTAGGTAGGTAGAAAGGTGTTTAACTCTGTGGAAAACTATTCAGAACATATTGTTGGATTTTGTTCAGTATGAAACTTCAAGGTTAAGGCTAATCTGTCTACTTTTTAACAGTTCTGTGGATATGGGCACCTCACTAGACTATTTGTGCTTCAGTTTCCTCATTCAGAATGTGAGGACTATAACAGAAACTATTTGAAGGAGCTGTGACCATGGTGATCTTCACCTGCACCTGGCAGTGCACTGGTTAAAGAATCCCCCAAGTTTTCATGATCTGAGAAAGAGCTGATCTCTGAGGACACCACCACCCACAGGATCAGACTCCCCTTCATCCTGACTCTTGGTGTCCATAAGACTGCTGGGTGACTTCATCTTTTCACCTGGTGTAACCACACATTGACCTTTGTTGACTACTAATGATTTACAAACATTTTGTCTCTGGTAGATGAAACAAACATGTCACAGAAGAATGTAACTATTTTAGAGAAAGAATGTCTTCACGGGATGAGTTAATTTCCTTGTCAGGAACGGCAGTGGCGGACAAGGGAATGAAATCTATGGAAAGATGAAACCTCAACATACTTAAAGTCAACAAACAAAATAAAATAGCAAGAGGGAAAGAAAGAAAACAATTGTTGATTGTGTACCAAAAACCTGCCAAGCAAGATACCAGGGACTATCTTTTTACTTTACTTGTTAAATTATACAGGATAAAAATCATTTATATTGGGTTATAATTTTTAAAAATTGACAAATGAATAGAGTGGTTGCCATTGTGGATTCACAACTGCTCAATGACAATAACTTTCTCCTGTGTCCCTCTGTAGTCTACCCTTCCTCTCGTACCAATAGAAGCAATGTTTTTTGATATATTCTTCTCTCCATAATTTAGACTTTTTAACATGATATAATGATAGAATTATACAGAATGTTAGTTTTTTGTATTAGACTTCCTCCACTTAGTGTAATACATTTATTTGCATCTATACTGTGGCGGGTATCAATAATTAATTCCTTTTCTATTGCATTTATTTATTCACTAGCTACCAGAAGGACATTTGAACTGCTTTCATTTTACACAATTACAAATAAGGCTGCCCTAAACATTTGAGTGGTGGTTATTTTATGAAGATAAAAGGTAATTTATCTTAGGTAACTCCACAGGAGTGAGATATTTTGATCATATGGCATACACATTTTTTTTAAATACTGTAAAATATTTTTCTTTCTTGTGGTGCTAGGGATCTAACCCCAGGACCTTACACATGTTAGACAGGTGCACTACCCAGAATTCTTCTCACCCAGGTCAGAGTATTTCTGCACTGATTTCTGATTTCTGATATCTGAAACATGAGTCAATTTCTGTTTGTATAAAGTACCAAATTTGTGGAAAATGGTTATAGCAGTCCTGGAAAATTAACTCTTGAGCATGTCTGCATCTTCTTGTTCATCAGCTGAATATGTTTCTTGGTAAAATATCTATACTGTTCATTTGTCCATGTTAAGGTGTTATTGTGTGATGATTATTGGATTTTATAAATTTTCATAGTTTTATATTTTTGTTTTTGTTTTTGGCTCGCTCTTTATTTCTTTCCTTTATTTCTTCCTTTCTTTTTGTTTTTTGTTTTGTTTTGCAGTACTGGGTTCCAGTACTATGAACAAGAAACTTGAAAGTTCAGAAGTGCAGAAAGAATAATAAATATCTTAAAAGAGGGGTCGGGGATTTAGCTCAGTGGTTCTGGTGCCTGGCCTGCAAGTGCAAGGGCCCAGATTTGATCCCTGGGCCCTTCATCACTCAAATGTGTAGGGCAGCCTTATTTGTAATTGTGTAAAAACTCAGGACCTTGTGCTTGCCAGACAGGTATGGCACCACTGAGCTACATCACCAGCCCAGATCTGTATAGCTTTAGATACAAATTATTTGTCCAATATATAATGTGGAAAGCTTTATGTCTCAATTTTATTCCTGGTAATTTTCACACAGCATGTTTTTATCTTAATACAACTGAATTATAATATTTTTCCTCTTTTATTGCAATGACTGTAATGATCTACCCAAGAACGTTCTGTACAATATAAAGTCACAAAAATTACTAATAATTATTTTTTTCCAGAAGTTTTATAATTTTAGGGTTTGTATTCTGAGGCATTATATATTTTCAACTAATCTTTATAAAGGTTTAAATTATACGAAGAATCTTTTCTATTCACATAGCCATTCTCTCTAATACAATTTGCTTAAATCGTATTTTCTTCCAAATTTTAACTTTTTAAAAAATCAACTTTTCATAGATTAGTTCACATTATAAAAATACCTTTTATGATATTGTTTTTTTTTTTTTTTTTTTTTTTTTTGAGACAGGGTCTCTCTTTGTAGTTCAGGCTGACCCTGAGCTCAGCCTCAAACTCACATCACAGCAATCCTCCTGTCTTTGCCTCCCAAGTGCTGGGATTACAGGCGTGAGCCACCATGTCCAGCACTGTGGTATGTTGTACTGATTGCTGCTGGGGCGTGAGTCTCCATGTCCAGTATGTTATGTGGTTATCATTACCGGGGATCGAACCTGGGCCCTTGCACTTGCAAGACAGGCACCAGAATCACTGAGCTAAATCCCCGACCCCTCTTTTAAGATAGTTATTATTCTTTCTGCACTTCTGAACTTTCAAGTTTCTTGTTCATAGCATTTCCCATTGGCTTTGCAAAACTTTCTTTAAAATTTAACTTGGATAAGATATTTTGGTGATGATTTTATAGTTTTCCTTCATCTGTGATTCTATTCCATCTTCTTTCCAGAAGGTTACTTTGGATGTATATAGAAATCTTAGTTAAATTTTTTTTACTTTTAGTGCTTTAAATTTGGTGTTCCACTATATTATGGGACACACAGTTTCTGATGAAAAATAGCAAATAATTTCAATTTTTTGTAGAATATGTCAACATTCTCACTGTGCCTTTAAGTTATTCTCTTTAACTTTTGTTTCTTTTAGTTTAACTGTGATGTGTCTGGATATTTTTAACTTTTAAATTTATTTTGTTTATAGTTTTCACAAATTCTTAAACATATAAATTATGATTTTCGGGCCAGGGAATTAGCTCAGTGGTTCCAGCACCTGTCTTGCAAGCGCAAGGACCCGGGTTTGATCCCCAGTAACCACATACCATACTGGGCGTAGAGACTCACACCCAGCAGCAACCAGTACCACATACCATAGTGCCGGGCGTGGTGGCTCACGCCTGTAATCCCAGCCCTCGGGAGGCAGAGGCAGGAGGATTGCTGTGATGAGAGTTTGAGGCTGAGCTCAGGGCCAGCCTGAACCACAAAGCGAGACCCTGTCTCAAAAAACCTAA